>OX439129.1:45637402-45677402 GCA_949318235.1 Ecdyonurus torrentis
ATTAGAGATTTGTTTTTTCAGTGTAGAGAGAGAGAGAGAGAGAGAGAGAGAGAGAGAGAGAGAGAGAGAGAGAGAGAGAGAGAATGCAGTGTGAGTCGTTGTGTGCATAAGCTTTGAGAGTGAGAGTTACATACATAACATAAAGTAAATATGAAGGCGTAACACACCCTTTTTACTCTCTCTTTCTAACTTTTCATTTCACCCTCTTTTCTACTTGCTCTAACAGACGGTGATGATGAAAAAAAAAATATTTTTTTCAACATCTTCTCTGTAATGACACTAAAAAAAAAAACTCCCGACTAAATTGTTGACAATGAAGAATATCACTGGTGCATGCAGTACTCTGTACGATTCACATATTTGTCAGACGTATAATCTTCCCTTGAAGTGCTAGTTACATTGAAGTAATGTTACACACGGCATAACTTAATTAAAACAACAACTTTTGTTTTACCAACTTTTTCATCTTTTATAAATCAAAGGTAATTGTTACTAAAATTATTATTACTTTAAAGCACGGATAATAATAAATACGTGATAATAATGATTGTCCAAATTTTTGTAACATTTTTTCATATAGCAACGTAATTTATATTGTACCATTTTACTAATATGTTGTTATATATGACATTAATGAAATGTAGCGTGAATTATACGCAATTTATTTTATACGTGCAAATATTTTTTAAAAAAGCTGTGGTTTTAATAATTTTTCATCCTTTTTTCCAGAAAGCTAATTATCATTGAAATAATTTATAATAATTCATAATTTATCGAGAGAGAGAGAGAGAGAGAGAGAGAGAGAGAGAGAGGAAATTCAACTTAATGTCAATAAGTTTAACTTCCTTTTTTCCAAATTATTTTATGAGTTCCTTAAAAGAGTAACAAAATAAATACGTTTTGTCTATGATGCAGAAGCCCCTTGCTGTATAGGCAATTTGTTGAACAATTTTACAACAACAGTAACATTACTCGCGGAAAGATTCAGCTGATGATTCGGTTACCTTGTCTCAACTATTATGCTCTACAACAAAATTACTTTTCACTACTACAGAAATAAAGTTAAACTATTTAATTATAATGTTCCATACAATCAGAGGATATAAGTATTTTGCCATAAAAGCAAAAGAACTGTATTGCACGTAACAAACTATGAAATTTATTTTTCTTTGTGCTACCCACGTAGCACACCAGTTGAAATGGGTAATAGCTGTCTTGGTTAACTTAAAGGCGTAGAACACCTTGAACAAAAAACATGTGTAATATCCTAACATTCCTAAATATCAACGTTCATTTGGTCGGAGTCATTTATTTCTAATTTATTTTTCATTTACAAAATGGCAGCTGCGGGTTTGTGACGTCACAGCTCACTAGTCCACGCGCGCGGAAACAGGCAAGCTGTGACGTCACAAACCCGCAGCTGTCATTTTGTGAATATAAATTAGAAATCAATGACTCTGGCCAAATCAACGTTGATATTTAGGTATGTTGTATTAGGTATATTTAGGATATTAGATATGTTTTTTGTTCAAGGTGCTCTACGCCTTTAATATAATAATAGATGATGTATTGTATTCTCTCCAGTGATTCTCTCAGTGTAACTTCCATGTTGTCAACCTTTTGCTATATTGAACCATTTTACTGAAAGAAAGTTACTTTCCTCAAAATTAATATCTACTACTGAGAGGTTTAGTAGTGAGATTTGAGAAAAGTTTCGACGGGTTTATTTTATTTAATTCACGACTTTTGACCTTTGCATGTCAGCAGCTCCAAAGTTTCATACGTTATAGTTACAGGCGTGACTATTTTCATCTATATAACTTCAACTTTCTAACAAGGTGATGAAGAAATTGACTTTGACAGTTCGTCTCTACCAAGTTATTCCATTCACGTGTTGTCACTATCAATAGCTAGGAAATATTACTAACTTCACATTGAAAATCTTACACGGAAAAAATAAATTTCATGCACTCAAAAAATAAATGATTACTCTCACCGCACAAATGTTGAAAGAGTATAATATCTTTGATTGCACGTCAAATTACGAGTGTATAGTTTCACTAAATATCCAAACTGGTAGCGGATGCAAGTAATGTATGATTAGTACAAGTGATATTTATATAACTACCTAAATATTAGTGTATGCTCTGTACCCATTTCACAAGTACCCATGTAGTACAAAACTATAATATAAGTCCTGTGTTTCGCAATAAAATCTAAATACACCTGGATCTGATTAGGTCATTATTCTATGATTTACTATGTTTTTAGAACAATTTGGTGAAGTCGAGATTGAAATAAAAATTTGCTGCACAACATAGTTAATTCATCAACATATATTTTTTTTTCATTTTATATTCACAAATTTACTATATTTTAGCTATAATGACGTCATAAATGGGTTGCTATAATCTAATGAGAACACGTAAATGTCGTTACAAGCGTTAGAATCACGGTGCAATTAATTTTTTGATTTACAAAAAAAAAAAAAAAAAAAACAACAAAAAAAAAAAAACAACAACAACTTCAATTTTGAATCTTAAGTCGATGATATTTGGATGCAAATTTAAACCTTAATTATTTTGTCGTCATAGCGCATGTTAGTCATTTAAAAAGTTACAAAGAACATTTTAACTTTACTTCAAGTTATGATAGTTTTAAATTTCGTAGTCAGGAGAAAATAGGTAGCCATTGCAGGCAATCTAACTTCTATATATACTCGTATATATATATATATATATATATTTTACAAAGTGAAATAATAAAATAATACATTAAACTAAAAATAATTTTTGCTTAATTTTTCCATAAATTTCAAACATTTGTAAAAGTAAACTTAAAAGTTTGATAAAAAAAAAAAAAAAAAAAAAAAAAGCAACGGTGGCAACACGGTGTTTGTCTCAACCTGCTCTCGACTGTAGAACGTAAATTACAATTGAGTAATTGACTTACTCTCTCCGCAAATGAAATTAAAAGTACTTGAGACAAACGAGGCAATGAATTGTTAGAGCTACCATATATTTTCAATTAGAACCGAGAAAATAAAAGAAAAAAAACCTTTTTTTACAACAATTAATTTTTCAATCTTTATACTCTTCAAAATCAAAACTTTCTATATTTAAAAAAAAAAAAAAAAAAAAAGTTCATTAAATTTTTAAATAATTGGAATAGTTATACAAGAGATCAAAGCCGTTTTATTCATTTTTTTTTTATTCTCTTAAGTCAAAGAAAAAACTCCAAAAGTTTTAACGATATGAACCAAATTGATTTACAACTTTTTAGTTTACAAAGTAAATCACTTTTATATATATACGTAAAGACTATAAGAAAATAAAAAATACAACACAATAAAGAAAAATATGAAAAGTTTGCGTGCAACTTTAAAAAAATGTCTTTATTTATTCAGTACCATCGAGAGTAAAGCTTCTCTCTCTCTCTCTCTCTCTGGATATATTATAGATTATTTGTTTATATTTGAATATTTTATACATTTTATAATATTATGTTTAGGCATACATAAAATTTTACACTATTTGCTTACAATAGGTTAAAGCAATTTTTTACCCATGTCTACTTTTTTTTTTACTAGACGCAACTCGTACAGAGATCTTTATACTTATAGAAAAAAAAATCAAAATGATATCATAAAAGTAAAGGGCAAATTTGTTACAAAATCCTATGATATGTAGGTCATAACTGATACATTAAGCAATAAGGACAACGAGTTTGTAAGGACGAAGCCTGCTGTCCTTCACTTTACCTTGGCGTTACCTGCTTCGTGATTGCATGATGCACCAGAGAGAACGTGAACTACGCTCTAATAAAAAGACGTGATTTTTTTTATATTTCAAAACGACAAACCACCTTGAGATAAAACTGTTTTAAATTTCAGTTATCAGTTTTGTAGTGTTCTTGTAAACATGATTGTGATAATTTATTTTAATATTTAAGTCCAGCGTGTTTTTTTTCTTATATGAATAACATTTGCGAACTTGTAACTCAGTTTTTGAATGGTAAAATTTTTAATCACAATCATCTATGCTATACAATTGAAACTTTTTTCTCTCGATTGATTAAGATAAATTCAATTTATCAAGGCTTTTCAATATCAACCGTGATGTTCTACCACAAATTTTAAAATTAAATAAAAAACGAACTAAAAATATTACAAAATAAATAAAATAACACATCAATCGATTTAGGATGATTTCCTCTTTTAGAATACGCAATATAAAAATATTTTTTTGGTCTTCTTCATTGGTATAGCCTTTCTGTATAAATAATATTAAAATTAAATGTATCGTCTGAACTCACCCTATAAAATACCCTTAGCATTTGAATCAGGGCTATTCTGTTATGTTAATATAAACAATCAACCAAAAATAATTAAACCACTCACTGTACCCATTACATTTAAATGGAAAATTACGTTAATTTAAGATTACACATACATACTTGCTATACTGCCATAAGGTAACATAGTAAAATTTTATACCGAGAAATATATTACTCGTGTATTTTTCCGTTAATGGTACGTTTTGATATATAATCAACGTACATTATTAAATTTATTAATTTTAATTTTATTGTCAATTACACAAGGTTTCACATGAAATATAATGACAATTAAATTGCCTTAATGATGATAACCTTGCTTATACGTGCATGTTAAAATAATTAGCTAATTAAATTTTCCTTATCTATTATATAACTACAAATTTATCATTAATATATTATAATATTACATAATTTTAATTATATTAATTAACTTATTGATTAATTCTAATACGTCACAAGAGTTTCTCACACCAGTATATAGCTAATCATAATGATATTATGTTTGATATATACACATGCGCGCAGCGGCCATAATGGTGTTTAAATATGGGCTTTTATTCTTATGCAAGAGCCATATGGTAATTTGAGCTCATAATGCAGCGTTTTATAAACGAAAATTCACATTTTTCTTCTATAATCATGAAACTGTCCATTTAAAGCCACGTTAAAAAATAATGTGACAAACTATTATTTGACTAAAATAAATGAAATTGAATCACTTTTCTTTTCACGCAGTGATATATTGTGGTGATACATTAAAAAACGACTCTATCAAATAATAAACTATTTTGGAAGATTTACCATGTCAAATTATAATTCGTTACTAAAAATCTTAGGAGCGAGAAAAAAAAAATGGAAATATTAAACTGAATTGAAAATTTTTAATTTCATATTTTTTCCATCGAATAATAAGCCTATTATAGGCTCACACGTTGCACGTGAAAAATGAAATACTCCCTAACTATAATACTTCAATTTTCGATTTTGATTATTTATCGTTTATAATTAAATGATGATGATGATAATAATGACAATAGAAAACAATTGTAGATTTAACCTTTCTAAAATAATAATAATAGTAATAATAATAATAAAAAAAAATATTGAAATTAAATAATTTAAAGTTTGATTCGATATAACCGAATCGTTAAAAAGTTTCTGTGATTATCCGGTTTCAAAATTTTAACGATTTCTACATCTCTACTTCATATTATCAATAAAACACGCCACAGCACGCAGCATGCTCTGTAAGATAACGTGGAAATCAAATCTATAAACATGATCAAATTTGCCATTGCAGTAAATAACAATATAATAATAAATATCGCAATACGAGACTATAGCAATGTGACCACACCCTAATTAAAGGAGGAATTACTTACCTAACATTCTCATGTTTTTGAATGTAAATTTTGTGGAACTGGCCCTCGACAGGCGAGATGATATCCTCTTTCATCTCCATGGCAACGTGCTGAGGTAACACAGACAGCAGCAATCTCTCCTGCAACAAAAACATCCACGTCATAAATACACGGCCATAAAATAAACAAAACAACACCAATGATAATTAATAATAAATATTATTAGACAAATAATAATAATATATTAATTAAATTTGTAAACCCTGTTCCCTTGCTCCAAAAAATACGCAATTCCATTTAAAAAGCATTAGTAGGTGTTCGTCATTTTTCATTGTTCACTGCACCCCCCCCCCCCCCCCCCCATAAAAAAAAGTTTATGAACTCCATTAGTAAATTAGTAAATATTGTTTACTTTTTTTAGTATCAAAATTTAAAAATTTGTTTTATGGTCGTTATTTTAATTCATTTAAAATTGAAATACATTAATGATATTTGTTCAAATGTACATCATCATTTTATAGTTTTATTATATAAATATTACGTAAAGTACAGAACAGGAAATTAAAATTTTATCAACCAGCAAGAAAATAGATTTTTTTTCTCCCTTAAATAACAAAATATACTGCATAATTATACAAATATATTATGCAAAATATACAAATTGCCCTGCACAATATAGGATGTTGCGTGAATCACAAACTACAACATTAAAAGTGAATTTTGGTTGCAAGTATTAGGTCCTAAGTATAAAATGGTCCTATTACATTATCTGAAAGATCTTGCTTTTATTTTGAGTCTTATATTTTGTGCATATATTTAAAACCAATAATTTTCAAAACTCAAAAGTATTTTACAATTACATAAAAATAAAGCATAGAAAATTGCGCATCATACGTAAACCAGTAAATAAATTAGTGGCCTACAAATGTTATATGACACACATACTAATATATAAATATAATTTAACTATGATGAGTAAGTAAGTGAGGCTCTACTATACCAAACAACATAAAGTTTACAATGCCAAGTATAGAGAAGCACTTTTTTTTATGTTATATATATATAGAGAGAGAGAAATTCGACCATAGAAAACACATGGTTTGTTTAGGACCCTAAACGAATAAGTAAACATAAAATAGAGTTCATCTCTACTAACTGTGTAGGAGCATATAATATACGTGATGTTGTATGTTTTACACAAATAATATATAGGTTTTCAGCTTGGATTGCAAAATTCATGATTGGCATTAATGTACAAGTTTCATAGTTATAGCAATATGTACTCAATACAATGTCATTCATATGTCATTTGAATAAAACTCAAATTTTGGAATCTTTACAAAGAAAATTCGTTAGAAATTTTCAGGTAAAATCAAATGTGGAATATAATAGTGATAAACTGATAATTATGCACAAACGTGTACCAACATGAATACATTAACACTTGAAAAAAGACGTAATTTAAATGGCATTGTTTTTCTAAAAAAAAATACTGTGCAATCAGATTGATGATTCAGTGTCTGTATCCCAAATTAACTTTCATGTCCCTAAAAAAATGTTGAGAAATCAATCATTTTTTTTTTTTTTGTACTCCTACTTGTACTAATGATGTGACTAAAAACTCCTTTATAACGGGAGCTACAACATTATGTAATGACGAAACATTGATATTTTCAATGATTCTTATAATACAATAAAAAGTTTGTATTATAAGAATAGTGAAAACCAATGATTATGTTATTATGCATAATCTGTAATCCTATTTTAGTGTATGTGCATGCTTTATTTTTAATTCTTAATCTTAATTTGATGGTAATATATTGATTATTTGTACTGAGTGTACCGCCAATGTATTGGGCGCAAGCCTGTTTTTGGTTGACAAATAAATAAATAAATAAATAAAATAAATAAATTTGTTTGTCTACAATTATCTGTCTGTAATTTGATGCATAAAAATGCATAATTAGAGACAATGCATGAAATGTTTAGTGAGAAAAAACTACAAACCTCTACTTCTTTATTTTCTCACTGTCAGTGTAATACGATAAAACCATATTTATATGAAATAATCATTAAAAATTTAAGTAATGTCCTATTTACACCATGGAGAATATTCTTTACAAATTCATAAAAAAAATATACAGTCAAATATCCAACGAAAAAATTAATTTTGTATCAAAATTTACAATTTTTGGAAATTTTATAAATTATTGGAGAAACGCATTTTTTGTTTAATAATAATAAATTGTTTTAATTAAGCGGCTACAAAAGGTACAAATCCACTTACATGGTTCTCTGATTTATTTTATGATATTCCATTGTCAGAGTATATTTTATATTATTAATATTATCATTTTTATCATAATATCACTATTTTATGACGGTTATTGCAACAATTCTTTGTTATTGTTTTCAATTAACTTTAATTGCATTTCTTGGCATGAGTTGATTTTCTTCTTTATGTTAAATCATGAATTTGATGTCTATGGTCATATCAAGATTTCAACAATCCTGAAAAGAGCTCACAAAGCATGCATATATATATATATATATATATATATATATATATATATATATATATATATATATATATATATATAAATTTATTTAAAAACACAATTTATTTATTTACTTCAGCACCATGTGCAAGATTTATTTGTTGATTAAAAAAACAATTATACAACAACAACATATTGACGCACAAACAAGCAACTGTTTTGAGGCAACTAATTTTGATTACATCTGCTCCCGTTTCAACGTTCTACGCATGCGCAATACGTCGAAACGGAAGCGGATGTGAGCGAAAAAACTTAGTCAGCCTTAAAACAGTTTTTATTTTAAAAGTCAATACTGCAAACTAGATGAAATTAAACCGAATAATACTAATGTTTATTTTGAACTAATTTTTATTGCACTCTTGAGTGCAACAGGTTATGACCAAAATTTATGCCTATACGTAGGATATTTAAATAATAAATTATGCAAGGTGGATTAGATTTTAAGTGTATAATGAAATCAAAAGTAAGTTAAGTTATAAAGTGAATTTGAAGACGCAAATGAAATTGTGGTTTATTATAATTTAGTATACATAGATAACTTCCTTAATAGTTATTGTAGTGTTAAAATTTATGTGATCTAATAAAGAAGTAGTTAATCATTAATAATCTACTTTATCAAATAATATTATTATTATGAATATATATGACTATATAATATGATGATCCTTACGTAATTATTGACAGAACTCAATTACTGGTTAAAGAACATTGAAAGAAAAAGCTATTATATCTACGTAACCAATAAAACTATAGAGATGAAACTTAAAGCCATAGAAAACATGAAACATTATGTTTTTTTTTAATCATTAAACATAAAATGAGATCTACCAAACTGATGATAATTTTTACCAGAATGTAAATGTGGCCCCACAAGAAAGCGTGAAAAAACTGTAAAGTATGCAATTTGTGTGAATGATTCTGTTTATGAGGTCAGAAATAGGCAAGAACTAGTATGAAAATGTTGTGCGGGTTGCATAAATCGAAATTTTCTGATCACTGCTACAGCGTTGGGTTTTGAGACCAATTAATATTATATAATATAAGTCCCATCAAGTGTTTTGTGATTTAAATGCTAAAATGTTTTCATGTTGTCTATGCCTTTAAATATTTGGATACCCAAGGTGTATAGATAGGATTAGACTTAATGATGTCGCCGAAATTAATCTCAATTAAGTCAATAATTATCAAATCAATTAAAAATATCTTTAAAATTTTTTTTTGAATAACACGTGGAGAGTCATTAGATTTATCAGTAATTAAGTATGGACCATATATGAACAATAGGCACATAATTAGTATGTTTGCTTGAAACTTAAGTTACTTTATTATCAATATTTTAGTATGGACTAAAGGTTTCCCTCAGCCGTCACTTTTGTGAAGGTTACTGCATACTTCCAAAATTGCGTGTTCTATCAAACCACTATAGGACTCAAGCTACTTCACTTACTTATATCGTGTGGCATTATCATTATTATCATTATATACATCAAATGAGCTGATTTTTGTTCTTTTAGATTTTTCAAATTACATGTATTAAAGGCGTAGAACAGAATAAACATGTGTAATGCACCCTAAAATACCTAAATATCAACGTTAATTTGGCCGGAGTCATTGATTTTTAATTTATTTTCACAGTTGCTTTATTAAAAATCACAGCTGCGGATTTGTGACGTCACAGCTCACTAGTCCACGCACGCGATAACAGGCAAGCTATGACGTTACGAACCCGCAGCTGTGATTTTGTGAATGGAAAATAAATTAGAAATCAATCACTCCGGCGAAATCAACATTGATATTTAGGTATGTTCGAATATTAGACATGTTTTTTTGTTCAAGGTGTTCTATGCCTTCTATTTTTAAAGTAAGGTTAAAACTATATTTTTCACGTCCCCATACAAAAACTTCTTTGATATGTATTCTTATTAGCATATGATCATGTTTTATTATGATCAATATGATCATATCACCTCTCACCGCATTCAACAATAATATATTCAGCTGTTTATTATTTTTATTGTAAAATTGTTGCTAAAATAATAACAAATCCAAATAAAAATTTTAAATATGTATCCAAAATCGAACCCAAAAGTCGTATGTATTAATTAGAAATTAAGCAATTACAAAATATGCAAGTAAATAATAAAAAATATTACTAGACTGTTTCATAATAAGCAAAAACAAAGCGTATTTAAATTTTAAAAAATATCAGCAAATTGTTATCTTTCATCAGTTCATATAGCAGTCTTAAAAAATGGAACATTTTATTTATTTTATAACTTTTTAATATATCACATCTCTTGAGGGCAGGAAAAAAATAACTCTCATCCGAGTTTAAATAAAAAAAAATAAAATAGAGTTTGCGTTTGGCGCTCTCTCGCTCTCTTTTGTTTAGAAACGTCAAGTGAAGGAAGGGTTGTGGAAATGTTAAACTGTCTGCTCCGAGGAGTGGAAACAGAAAAGTACACTCTCAAAAATTTCTTTGAAAACCTTGTACATACATACAATGTGATTTTGACCTTATGGCAGTATAATCTATTTGTATTGAGCATTTCAATATAATTATTAATTACAAAAAAAATTCTTTTAAAGTTATTGGATTACTATAATGCAATAAAGTAAAATTAATATCACAGTACGTGTTTGCACACAACTTTTCAATGTGTTAAGTGTTGTACAATTAACGGTTATAACGTCACTAAGCGTAAAAGAAAAGCGTAAGCTTTATCGATAAAAACGTAGATGACGTTACATTTGATACAACCATACGTGAGCGTAAAAAATTGGCCTTCAACATTTAAAAATTACACAATTGTGTACACGATTTTACAGGATTATTTTTTCGAGTGTAGTGTTGATATATCAGACATTACAGCGACAAAGTTTCCCTCTGCCCTGCTCTTCACCGTGGTCCGTAAAACAAACTCGCTGCAAGGGTTGTTTTTCTCTCCATACTACACCACTTCTCCCATAGGAGTTTTGTCAAACCAACACGCGACAAAACAAACAAACATACGACGAGGATGTCTCAACACGTACTCTCAGGTTTATTATTTAAATTATATACAGTTTTTTTCTTTAATCTTTTAATCTGGTTTACACGGTGCAATATTTTTAATTTTATTGCACATGCATTGAAATTTTTTTGCTATATTGATTATTACTTGTCATCTAAAATTAAAATATATAAATAAAATTGTTTTGATTTAAAAATTTGTATAATTATTTTTGTTCTTTTTTACTGTCACAGCAAAACACATGACCTTTAACCCCAACTGTAAATGGAAAAAAAAAAAAAAAAAAAAAAAAAAAAAAAAAAAAAAAGAAAAGAAAATGAAGGTATGTACATAATTTAATTTAAATGCTGTAAATTTCTATAAGTAAATATAAACTCTGAAACAGGTATTGATGTACTATACAACATTTCACCTAATCTAGACGAGACACACCTTTATTGTAATGCTTTACCTGTATTAGGTGATATTGTGATATAAACCCCTCTGTTTTAGGCTAACCTATTGCAATATTCAAAATTTATTAAAAAAAAAAAAAAAACGTATACCTTGCATTAGTTACAATCAGTGTAAGACCCAGATAATTATAATTTAAAATTTAGTCACACTAAGGAGAAATAAACTCAGGACACATAATATACATTTGACATACATGCATAAATTTGGCCCTATAAATACCGTCTTGACATCAGATAGGGGTACTTTATGCCAAGTGCATATAGCTATGAGCACTGAAAGTGTATCCACTGCACTTCTGGACCAAATTTATGTACGTCAAATGTACCAAAAGAAATTGAAAAACGTTCCTAACAATTTAATGCAACTTTGTATAATGACTTTTCCTTTCTTTCATTTGAGCACTCTCACCCACGTCACTCACTCATGTCCACTACTGATGTAAAGAAATGATGCCAAATATACGATATTCCCATAAGCTTAAAGTATAAGGAACGTTTTACTGATTGTATGTAACGTGAAAAGTTCCTTTAAATATTGTCATTATAGCAACTGATAAATGAAGTTAAAAAAAAAGTTATATAGCTCACTTATAACTTTATTTTTTATCAAAATATATTAAATATTAGTTCTCTCAAGTTTATTATATCATATAAACTATTTGAAGTAGAAAACTTTGTAAAAATTATTATCTTCTTATATTATATTAATATTTGAAAACTCAACTCTAGGGAAAATGTTATGAAAGTTTAAGTCGAAGTTTTGTAACTAGACCGCAAAACTTAACATCCAACTCACTTTTCTTTAGATATGTACTTATTTAGTGTTATACCTATACCCCACCCTCTATAGTATTTATATAATACACTGAAACAAAATTGTGACTTCTGCACTACTCATAACTCATTTTATATGCAAAATTAATGGATTTTTGACAAGACTATTGGGTCCTGTTCACACAGAGCAATAAATTTGATACCATAGATATCTAGCGTGTCTTCCGAATCTTTTTTTTTCTTTGTTTCTTTTTTGTTTTTCAAATGTTTTTTTCAATTTTTTTTTTTCAATTTTCTTTTTTTTTTTTTACACGAAGATTGCATGTAATCAAATTTATTGATACAGATTAATGCACAGTGCGAATAGAACTTTATATTGTTATACACAGCAAATTCTTTTTGCACAACACTTATTCATATCAAAATGAAAAATTTATAAGGTAAGGATAGAGGAAACCAGCGCTCATTTCACCAAAGTGGAGAGAAATCAGTTTGGTGAAAATCTGCTAGCACAGAGATAGCTTTCGGCACAAAGACAAAAAGAATCGGAATATGCGTGTGTGCCTTCGTCAGTCTTTTCAGACTTATAGAGAGAAACTAAATGATAATTATTTCTGTGCTATTCAAATTTTCATCTTTTTACTATATGGTATGAAACATGCATACTTTTCTAAATACTTTCCTTTAAATTTCATAATGGGGTAGTTTTATAATTTTTTTTTTTAAATTTATTATTCTTCATATAAACATAATTTATATGCAGGTATTTTTGTATATTATATTATGAGGTATATAAAAAATATTACATACAGCAAAGTACAGGTACAATGAAATGTTTAATTTAGAAGTGAAGAAGCTTATATTATATCACCACAATACATATTTGCATGTAAGACATTCATAATGTAAGTATATGCAAATATAAGTAAGTGACCTTGGCAAGCTAGTACGTTACGTTTTATGTTCTTGCCGTGAGTGGCTTGATTAACATGCAAAAATTAAAACTGCCAAGAAGAGAGAACATGTTAAACTATATGGAAATACAAGTAAACTAAAGTTTATGTAATAGCGTTATTACATTAAACACGAGCGGACAAAAAGAAATAATATATACGCAATAATTATTATGCAACATGGAAATAATAATTTACGCTAAATTTATGTCAATATAGCATAAATTATGCTGCATTGAACAAATTGTGCTGAAAATGGTCTAGCATAATTATTATGCAATTATTTTTGTCCGTGTATGTAACACTATTTCAGAAACATTTATTCATATTATACAAAATGTAATGAACGCAATATTGTACATTAATTAAAATGTATGCAGCACAACAATTATGTTGCACAGCATAATAATTTATGCAATTTCATAGAATAACAACATTTTTTTATATAATGACATACAAGAAACATCATTTAAGGTAGTAGGGGACCAACGTTGTGGCCATTAGACTCAAACTTTTCTCGCCAAAAAAAAAATCTTAAATTTTGCACAATGATACTTCAGCTTGAGACAATTTCAAATATATAAACATTTTGTGGGGTCATCGTGCAAATTAGTTTTATATGATTTTTTTGAAATTTTAAGCCCATAAGGCCCAATGTTAATTTCAATAATTTTTTTCTTTTTTTCGGGACGGTCAAACATCTTGAAATTTTTATCACGGCTAGTTGTAACCCTTAGCTACACAATGACACCAAATTTAGATCCAAAACATTTGTAGTTTTTGAGATATAAGGTCGGTAATCTACTCCCTTAACATTAGACCACACGTTGTTGGGTTTATCCCGGTGTATATATGTTGTGTTGTAGAACGAACTGTCATTTACATTTTTATTTATAATAGAAATAAATAAAATTATATTTAAAATTAATAATCTAAAATCTTTGTTTAAATACAATTTTCATAACCTTCCTATATAAATATTTATTTATGTATAATATTTTAATTAACAAATTATAAACTTATTCTATATCAATCAATATTAAGTTTTTTTTTATTATTATTGTTTTTTTAAAGGCTTCATCATTAAATTTTGTTTTCCATGAAAATAAAATACTATTATACGCTTTCTTAAATAATTTTAATGAGCTAAAAAGAACTCGACATTAATTTTCTTTACGTAGGCGAAGGAAATTTGAACTTCAACGAACAACACGCTATGGAACAAAACACGCCCTGTGTGCCTTAATTGAGGACAATATGTCAACAAATATTTAGCAACTTTTTACTCGTGTCTCAATTAAAATTTTAATTGTCGAGAGAGAGAGAGAGAGAGAGAGAGAGAGAGAACTATCAAAATAGTTTTTTTAAAACGTTGTAGTAGATCACTGTTTTTTGTTTTCCAATGAAGATGTTATATTCAATAATTTCTGTGCGAGATGCCTTATTCAGAGTTATTCGTAGGTTTTTACTGAAGTTAATTTTTAATTGCTTTTATTAATTTGAAATTAGAATGATATATTAAGGAAATCATCCGTAAAGGATATACAAAAGAATTTAATATGTTGGACTCACAGTGCTGTACAGCAAAGCTTTTTTTCTTTGCAAAATAAATAAATAACGCTCCGCTGCAAGGCCAATCATTTTTTTTTTTTTTAATTTAATTTCTTTTTTTACAAATACGATTTTTTTTTTAGCAAATTTGAACGATAGGGATTTTATAGTTGCATCATGCATGAAGCGTTTGTTGAAATCTGGTTTGAGAAGTATAATTTGTTTTAACTTTTTGAGTTTTTTCTTGAGTTGGTTCCCCAATCCCCCATACATTAATTATTATTTAAATTGCAAATAATTATTCATTCACTTCTCATCACTTGTGAAAAAAAAAAGGGAATTTCCAAACTTTTTAAAAATTTAAATGTTTTTCTTTGCAATTGCATCGATACATACAATTAATTAACTATTGCACTATGCATTTAAAACAGCAAATAATATTAGAAAGACCAACACCATATAGATATTATATTTTAGGATAAAACAATCACTTTTATAAAACCTGATAAACCATACTCTGACGTCACTAGCAGTATTATCATCAATTATATTTCTGTATGTGTCTGTTTCATGTGTTTGTATATTTGAGCCGCACACACTTTGATTTTATGTATACAGTATACTTCTTTATATATTTGTATGTACTGTACTTATATACGTATGTGTGACAATATAAAAACCTAAATCTGTAACATCACTTGCTATTTTCATAACTTAGGTACACAAACGAAACTGAATAAATGAAACAAACAAAATATTACATTGCGTCACGAAATATGTACTTATTGAAGTGTTAATAAAAACTATATAATATATATAACGACTCATTTCATTTTTATATTTTACTATTGATATATTAATCAACTTTGAAATTCAATCAAGTGTATATTATTATTATTTTTTTTGTTGAATATAATATAGAATTGAGATTATAAATAAATGATCATTTTTCATTATTTAAACAATGATTCAATTTTATTCCTCGTTATTTTTACGCTTGATAATTTTTTATTAAATGACAATTGTTAAAAAAAAAAAATAATAATAATAATAAAAAAAAAATTGTAACCAAAAAAGAAATTGTTTTTTTTTATTGTTCGACCAATTCAATTATTTTTGCACCAACACTCCATTTATTTATTTCACTATGTTTTATCAAATAGCAAAAACAATTATATATATATTGAAAGGGTTTAGCTAAAATATTATTAAAAAAAAGGTCCTTCTTTGCTATACATCTATTTCTTTAATTGAATCACTGGCCAATTTCCGGTTACCTGTTAAATTCATGTAAGTCTGGAGCGCAATAGGCGTTGTTAATAAAAAAGAAAAAAAATGGGGTGGGGGGAAACAACTTACTACAAAACTACAAATTAAACTATTATGTAATAATTTTTTTTTCTTTGCTGTACTTACCAGTTTTTCATTTTCATCTTCCATCTCCAGTCTTGCCGCGATGCAGTTCCGCGTATCAAGGAATGCCTTTCTCTGTGCATGTTCCATCAGATTGTGCACGAACACGCCCACCACGTTGACGCACGTCAGCACCAGTGCATTCGCCGTCAACTGAAACATCAAACGTCAATTTTAGTCAATTATTACTATATTATTATTATAGTTTAATTAGAATAAATAGTTTGTTCCGTTGAAACTACAACCTTGACTGCTGAATTTAAGTAAATAAATATTATATACTATAAAAGCAATATTTCTCAAATTAGTACATTTTTACTAGATCTGAGTTATACGTGTCTCACTATAACAAAGGTGACGCTTAAACCTTGAGCGTTTCGTTAATTAAGAATTATTAATGACACTCCTGTTTTGACGCACAATTAATGCATTTCGTATTGCTTTCCCCTTTAAAAAAAAAAAAAAAAAAAAAATTGTGCGTTGTGAGTAAACATTTGTTTTCTTTGTGTACGATTTGAAATCACTGTCTATGCATTTTATACAATATCCTATGAAGTATTTTTTTCTTGCCTACTTATACAGGCGTATATTTTATGTAAAATATAACATTACATTAGTATGTCAAATATGCATTACGTACTATAGTACAGACACTTAACAACAACGATGGAAATCCACGGAAAAGTTCGCTCCAACTAATGTGAATGGACTTAAAAAAAAAAAAAAAAAAAAAAAAAAAAAAAAAAACTTCAAACGTTTTATATATTCTTAGCTATAACTATTGTGTAGAAGAAAATATTTCTATATGCGAACAAATTTATTTTTAAAAAAGTAATCTACAATATAAAAATCGAAGCAATGTATTTTATATAACTTTTGCCAACTGAATAATAAAGCTGCATTCCGCTTGAATAATTCCTTCTTTTATATTATACAATCGTGAGCTATTTTTTGCTTATTATTATTGCAAAATAAATGCAATGCAGCTGTACGTTGTTTTAAGGGTTATAACTACAAGGATCGTATCTCTGAAATTCCAAACTTTAACCCTTAATTTTATTTTTATTGCATTTGAAATTCAGTATAGATAAAGGGAGATTTTGTATTTTGACATACACAATTTTGTAAATCAAAATTTTAACAAATCATAATTCAAAATTTTGTAAGCGGTATAATCCTTTTCTCTTATACATAATTAGAATGGTAACTGTGCAAAAAATTCACATTTCTGTGCTTTTTTTTATATAGTACAAAATCACCTCAGTATCTCAAATTCAACCCTTAATGTAAGTAAACAGTCGACTATTATTTATAAAAATATAAGAAAGCGGTTTATACGAAGAACGCACGAACAATACATATTGCATTGTTGTATTCTATAGATACTGCAATGTAAACAAAACAGTTGTTCTATTAAAAAAATGTGGTTTTTATTATACATTTTGTTCTTTATCTTTTACATTTCTTGCTCCGTAGTGAATACATTTAAACAATAGTTATAATACTACCGTGGTTTGCATCAATACTCTTTATGCATATAGCTTTAATACAATGCACGGGCAAAAATATAATACCTCATGATAAATTTCAACTTTTCAGTTTTAATTTTGTTCTATTTCACAGTTTTGCCTTGGAGACTGTATACCATTACAGCATATTGTATAGCAGCATTATTTATGATATTCCCAACTAAAAAAATACTTATTAATTATTATGCTATGTGGAATTGTATTTATGCACTATATATTCTGCCATTATTTACACGAAATTTATATGTTTTCCGTGCGTAATTTTTAATATTATAGTTAGATTTCTAATTTGGTGAAGCACCTTATCAAATTTTAAAAAATTATTCTTAATAGTTTTAGGTAATAGATAACTTCACATAATCAGCACTGGTCACTGGCAAGGGTCATCAGGTTGATCACTGGCAAGGGTCATCATTAGTTTTATGTTAATTTTGGCCTGGTATAGGGTTTACCATTGAGGGTTTTAAAATGTTAAAACACGTTGTATTGCACATCATCTTAAAATAGATAACACAACTCAAGAAGTGTTTAGGACGTGAACAAGATCCAGTGAAAGGAAGAAGGTGAAAAATGTGCTCAAAGTTGACTCCAACTGAGGGTCTGGGTTCCGCCAGAAATTGCAGTTTCTTAAAGCTGAATTTTTAGAGCTTTTATCAAAATGACATTTAATTACCTTATTTAATATGTTAACAATGTGAAACTGAAATTTCTGGTGGAACTAGACCCTCTACTCATTTGGAGGCAACTTTGCGCACATTTTTCACCTGGTTCCTTTAATTGAAGCTCATTCGCCTCCTAAATACTTTCTAAGTTGTGCTTTTTACTTTATGACGATGTGTAGTATAACATGCTTTAACAATTATTTTGAAGCGAAATTTTTAAATTTTAAAACCCTCAATTCAACATGGTAAGCTCTATACCAGGCAAAAGTTAACTTAAAACTAATGATGACCCTTGCCAGTGATCAACCTGATGACCTTTGTCAATGACAAGTGTTGATATGTGAAGTTGTCTCTTTTTTTTCAAAACTACTTTAAAAACTATCTGACGGATAAATTGTATTTGAATCAAGTTATTATAACTAAAATATTTAATTAAATATCGATACGAATCGAAGAACCAATTTTTTGTAAAATATATCTCTAACTGAGAGAGAGAGAGAGAGAGAGAGAGATTGTATTTGATTTGACCACCCTATTATTTTTTCTTATAAAGTAAGCAGCACCACGACCAAATGCTACAGGAGCTACACCAGCAGTTTTTGATTTCAGTACTTCGAAATATATAAAGGTCAAAAGTTAACATGTTTTTATGTCTGCCGTGTGTGTGTGTGAGTGATACAGAGAGCTTTGACGTGTTCGGTCATATATGTGATATATGAAAAGTAAACTCTGATTATTTGCGGTCAAACAATATCTACTATAATAAAAAAAAACTATATACACATGAAAGTTACAACTAGAATAACTAAAAGTGTTTTTTTGTAAATATAACATCAGTATATCTATATCTATCTATATAATTGACAAAAAAAAAAAAAAACATCTTTTGTATGGCATAGAAATTTAATACATTGTTACTCGTTAAAATACATATATGTGATTTGCTTAATTATAATAATAAAACTAAATAAACACATTGGAATTAATCTTAAGTTTACTAATTGCTTAAGATGCAAATATAAAGCAAACCCGTTAAGAAAAAGGAGTAACGAAAGATTAAGAATTAAGAGAGGGAGAGAGAGAGAGAGAAAGCAAAGACACAAAATATATTAAAGACAACGCCAATTTTCCAGCTAAGTTTTCTTTTGAAGATTTGTTTAATTGTTTCCCATCAAATTTCTATTAAAAAAAAAGTATTTATAAAAAGCATAAAAAGTAGGGTACATCTAGCACTTAAAATAAAGATTGCATATACATTCGACATTGAACTATTTTGAAAATGGTTTGCTATATGATTGTTTTTATTCCCTTGCCCAAAATAATTGATAATTTAATTAAAAAAAAAAAAAAAGGTGAAATATTGGTAACTTTTTGCAATTACCAGGTGATATGTTGATAATATACTAATGAAAATGTTCAATTTAACAAACATATGTTTTATCTGTTTACATAATCGTGCAATCAGTTTTAATAAACATCAAATGTCAAATATATCAATGTTACAATCATCACAACCTCCACTATGCTGGAACTTTATATATAAATATATCACATGATCAGATATAATGTACACTTATCTCTGGCATAAATGTTACGTGAAAGAAGAGGTCACTTGCTCACAACTGAGTACAAAGTACGATATTTCCATCTGTATGTTCACAGCATCTGCAGACCTTTGCATTGAATTCGTTATGTATATGATGTTGTTGCCTAGATATTAGATATATTCAATATAAATTTAATGAATAGTTATAACAATTTAATAAATGAGAAGAGGTAAATGAAAAGATTTGCAAGTGTTGCGTGCACACAGGGTTAGCTTCTTTCTTTTAAAAGCGGTATCCACTCTTTTGTAACATTATCCTACGGACAAGTGTACATGCTGACAGAAAACGAGAGAGAGGGAGAGAGAGAGAGAGAGTAATATAGAAAAAGGAAGAGAAATATTCACGGAGAGAGAGAGAGAGAGAAATGATCAGCAGGCGTTAACATATAGAGCGATGGTCATCAGGCATTAACATAGAGAAAAGAGATGCCTGATTACCAGCACTCAGTCAATACAAACCACAAACACGAAGACTTTGGCTCAACATATCCCACTCTCTATATATATCTATCTATACATATATATAATTTCCAACTGAGTTGGTCCACAAAGCGTATACACTCTCTTGTGTTACTTCAATAAGCTCCATTGATGTTTCAAACCACTGAACTGCTGATAATGACAATCACATCAAAACTAGGTCAACTTGACACCTTTACCTATTATATATATATAAATATAAATAAAGGTAATATCTATATCATCTCTTTTTATAATGAAACTGAAATTTTTATGCAGTGCATGTGCGCAATTGCATTTTTTAAATTGCATTATTTCTTTTATCTTTATAAAACTTACATAGTGGAAATTACACAAGTATGATTTTAATTTTTTGTATGTTTGTAGTTATTTTATATATTATAAAGGACGAACTATATTGTGTTTAATAAATTTACATTTTATATTCACGACTAAATGCAGTCAACTATGCAATAACACCCGAACACTCTAAAAATGTTTAACATATATTGCCATATAAAATTTCATTTTTTGCCTTCGAGTAATAAAGCATGGAATACAATTAAATTCTGTACGTTAAAAACCCTGTGAGCATCAGATTTTGTTTTGTTTTCCGTGTTGCATAAAATAAATTAACGGTTATGACGTTTACGTTTAACTCTAACTCAATATCATAATTGTTAATTCCAGATCGAGTATTTAAAAATTCAAGTAAGATGTGGCTCAGGGCTCAGGCCTATTTCGCTAACTAATCACCGTTCAACTTTCGGTTATATATATATATATATATATATACCTGTTAAACTCAGGTAAGGCCCTGTTCAACGAGTGAGCCTCTTTAATAAATACGGCAATAGCTTGCTGGTGGCGCGAAGTTTTCTCTTACTTTTACTATCACGTGATTTTGTTTTCCGGCACTCCCTTGTCCGGTTTTTTGTACTTTTGCATAAAGCCATAGACAACATAAAACAACATGTGCTTTTTAATGCATAAACACGAAATGGGATCTTCAAAACTGATGACAATTTTACCAGAATGTTAATGTAGCCCCACGAGAGAGCGTTAAAATACTGTTAAGTATGCAATTTGCGTGACTATTCATGTTTTTGACGTCAGAAACATGCAAAAATTAGTACGAAAATGTTGTGCGGGTTGCTTAAATCGAAATGTTTTGATCACTGCTACGGAGCTACAATTGGGTTTTGAGACAAACTAAAGTTAATTAAGTGTTCATCAAGTATTTTGTGATATAAATGCTTATGTTTTCTTCTGGTCTATTCCTTTAAGCATCCAATATCTATTCTACCGAAAAACAAATTCAGTTTATGTTTTTTTCAGTGTAATATGTAAATAACTATTACATAAGTTTGTTTAACTTTTTTTTTTTTTTTTTTTACTTCACGAGCGCTGCTATTTTTATGACAGTGTTCCTGCTTTGTGTATAACAAATCAGTGTAGTAAAAACTCTTTAACAGTCGAGTATTAAAAGAAGATAAGTCAAAGCTAAAAATATACGTCGTTATATATAACTTTAGTTCATGACTTAGCATATCAAAACCTTATTATTATAAACATGTTAGAAAAAAAAAATCTCATAATATATTACGTTACCTTCATCTAAATATTATATTTGTTTGCATATTTTTTTAAAATGAAGTTATTTATTAATAAATAAAACTTTTAAATAAGTTCGAAGGATATTAATTGGATTTAAAATAAACAAATAATAATAATGGAAAACGAAAAGTTTTTTTTAAAAATTAAAAGTCAATGGTAAATAACAAATACTTATGATAAAAATGTCTGGAGTTATTGAAAAAATTGAAATTTACATGTGGCATTAACATAGAGAGAGAGAGAGAGAGAGAGAGAGAGAGAGAGAGAGAGAGAGAGAGAGAGAAATAAAGAGAAATGGTCAGCTGCAGGCATTAACATATTATCCATTGCTTACATTATACTGTACACAGTACATATCAACAAAATTAAAAAAACCTACAATTCAAAATTTTACTGGTGACCTGCTTTTTAATATTATATTTTTCATGTGGTCTTATATACGGTATGGAGCGGGGAAAAAAAGTGCGGTCTAATATATATTTCAGTTAAAACTTCTCAGTTACTTATGTTTAGTCTTCATATTACGGGTACTTGAATTTGGATATGGAGATATTAAATCATGATTTTATTTTTTATTCTTATTCACAAAATTGGTATTATTATATCACAAAAGTATTTTCATGGTTTGTTTAAACTTCAGAAAAGAAGAGGAAAAAAGTTTTTGCAAGTTTTGATTGCGTTCTTTTCAGTTTTTTGATAAAAAAAAAAAAAAAAAAAAAAAAAAAAAATCAAAGGGAAAAGTTTTTTTTTTTGGTTGTGCGAAAAGTGGTCAGGTGTTGTAAAACTTATTGCGTGCTTTTTTTTTTTTTTTAGTCATTCTTTTCATTTTTTTATTTACATTTGATCAATATTTTTGATTCACTATTCCATACTCCTACCTGTACCTGTATATGACATAAAAAACTAAATATAAGTTATGTTGTTAGTATGAGAAAATCATTGGAAATTGAATTTTATTATTTACAGTATATTATACAAAATAGATAGTATTTGGTGAAACTTCGGTACGTGACAAGAACGTATTTGACCCCAAAGTAACACAAAAACATGGCCACGTCATGTATATTACAAAATTAAGAAAATGTACTGAACCTGAACAAAACGAGTAAACTTGTGTTTGCTTGGAATAAAACATAATCTTCTTTCCTATGTTTTAAAAAGCTTATAACATACAATTTTATTTAAGTATTAAAAAAAAGGAAGGAAGCGTATAAAAAAATGTGAATATATATGTAAATTTTATATGATGAAGGGGTTTACACCGTTATTTTATGAAATAACATGATATTATGGAACGACAGGTAGTTGTTTTATATTCAAATTGAGACGAGAGTGGTTTTTTGGCTTTCCAAGACATATATATATATTATATAAAAAAAAAAGTTTTAAGTTGACGCAATACAATTTTTTTAATATTTATTTTTATTTTTCTTATACAAAGAAATGAAATATTATAAAATTGAAAAGAAGTTGGACATAAAACAATATATGTATTACAATCACAACATTTCTCTATGTTTTTATTTATAAAAGATTGAATGAATGAAAAATGAGTTTTATTTTGACTCAAGAATAATATGTAATAATAATATAACAAAATTTGTTGTTTTTTTTGTAAAAAAAATTGTCTTTGTATATGACATGTAAAGAATGTAGTGAGCGCGGAAATTTACTCTAGTTTGATTTAATTTTCATATTGTTGAAAAGATTTACTGACTTGTGAGAGAGAAAGAGAGATGAGAGAACGAGAGCATACACTGAAAAAAAAAAATCCTCCAGTAAATTTTGTCGTTGAACACCATTAGTTGCTTATATCAAGATTTACTGTAACTCCCAACAAATATTAATTGAAATTTAAAATTAAAGTCTCTAAAAAAGTGCCACACTAAAATTTACAAAAATTCTAGAACTCTCTCTCTCTCTCTCTCTCTCTCTCTCTCTCTCTCTCTCTCTCTCTCTCTCTTTCTTTCTTTCTTTCTTTCTTTCTTTCTTTCTTTCTTTCTTTCTTTCTTTCTTTCTTTCTTTCTTTCTTTCTTTCTTTCTTTCTTTCTTTCTTTCTTTCTTTCTTTCTTTCTTTCTTTCTTTCTTTCTTTCTTTCTTTCTTTCTTTCTTTCTTTCTTTCTTTCTTTCTTTCTTTCTTTCTTTCTTTCTTTCTTTCTTTCTTTCTTTCTTCCTTCCTTCAAGTTACAGTACGGATTTTATGCGTGGACAAAATAACTATTTCATGTATAAAATTTTGCTATATACAATAAAATTAATTGTACTTTTTCTCTCAGTGTAGTACGCAGTATGAAGACTTAACAATAAAACTGCTCCAACAAAAGAGCTTACATATAACGTAAACTAAAAGGTCAAAACGTCTAGCTCTCTACGTATACATCTACAACGTATATAATATACACTATAAGTTATAAAAGTAAGCTGTTTCACATAAATCTCAAATATTATATTTTAACTGTACGTACAGTACGTGTACTTTCTGTTACATAAGGTATGCAGTTGGACAAGTATCCTGTGTCATTAACGAATACCCACTTTATTCTCAACACCACACAGTTAATCTAATACCTGGATATCCTACAACTTATACAACCCGCACAATATATATGTTCAAACATTTGCCTAACTACTTAGGCGCCATAGAAATAAGCTACATTACAATGAGAAAAAAACAAAATAATAATATGAAAGCAGGATCAGAGGTTCTTACAATCGGACGAACCCCCTTTTCTTAAACAATTTTCCCCGGATAAACTTCAATATTTAAAGATGATCAATATAATATTGGACTTAATACACTTTGAATTTTATTCCTATAATTAGAGTAGAATCTGAGAGAAATAACCTACCTTCCTTTGAAATAACCTACCGTCTTGGTTTTTACATTTGTTGAACAATCCAGGTAAATTTTATAATCCTGACCCCCCACTAGTGCTCTACCTGGATAACTACCTCACCTGTTATCATTTGTATACGATTAACCTTTGTACTACCTGGATAGCTACTTCACCTGTAGTTATCATTATTATAATAATATTTATTCTATGGTTCCTTTGTCTTTACCACAGGCCAACTTCGGGGTACCTTCTAAAATCAGGTAAGGCTCTACCTTTTACAATGTTAAACGAGTGGGCATATTGGATAAATATGGCTATACTTCAATTTTGGTTATCATTTTAATACAATTTACTTTTGTATTCACAACATAGCGACTACATAATGATTTAACCAAAAAATTAACTATGTCACTACGCAGCTATTTTTTCAGTGTAGAAAATTAAACTAAAGTAACATTGATCTCTTCATTATAATAAAATTTTAATTAACATTTATAATTACTCCTTATATTATGTAGCGTATGTTATATTAACTATATATTATTTAATATTATATATAATATCTTACTATAATATTTAATATAATAAATATTTTAGAGTATAAAAAACGATTTAATTTTGCATTAAAATAAATTTTCAATTCATATATGAAGGTAATTCCTAGCTATTTAGAGAGCTGCATTACATTTCATAGCTTTATATTAAATACTGGTACTTAGCTTTCATTGTGTATATTATACTGAATACTTTGCATACTATATGTGTTTCCTTTTCTCAAAGTATTAGAGCTTAGGAGCAGTAAAAAGTTGTAACATTGTTTTCACATAGAGAGAGAGAGAGAGAGAGAGAGAGAGAGAGAGAGAGAGAGAGAGAGAGAGAGAGAGAGAGAGAGAGAGAGAGAGATTAAATTTTGGTCCTACAAGAATTTATCTTGTTATTACACATTCCAAAAAACTTATATTTTTCATTGATTTAGTAAAGAGAGATAGAGAAAACTTTTTTTTTTATTTTTTTTTTGTTCCAAAACAATTATGCTGGCTAAATTTTAAGCAAACGCCTGTTATATTGCGAATAGAGTCAATGTTACATCACATTCCATTTTTTTTGTACAAAATAATTATATTAACGCATTATAGAAGGCTTGCAAAAAGTGGATCCGATGAAAAATATAAATAAACCGAGAGTCCAACAATACTAACAAAGTGCGTGCAGACGTTTTTGTGTTCCTCTCTTAATGAATTTAACATTTAAGGAAATGAAGCAGCTAAAACTCCAGTTAGAATTGTTCTCGACACAGAAATTTTTACTGTAGTTTAGAAAGTCTCAGAGCTTTTGATTTCTTGAATTTCATTTCATTTTAGTTTATGAATTATCATTTTCTCTTTGCATTTAGTATAACTGTTTATAATTTGAAATTATATTAATAATGATGCCAAATAATCGCATATAATGCAAACATAATCGCTACAGTATATATCAATATTAAATCAATTATGTTGTTAAAAATACAAGTAGCTGAAAGTGAGTATTATTAAATATTTTATATTTAAATTTTTTCAATATGTAAGTTATGGAAAGCTCTGTCAAAAGTTCATAAAAATCTGAGATATTTGATATCACAACTCTTAAAAATTGTCATTTTATCCTCTTTTTCTCTCTCTCTCTCAAAACATTTTAGCGCTAATGGATTTACCACCCACACCCACTCACATTATTGCACACACTTCTTACTGTTCACAAAAATAAGTACTTACATTTTGACAATTGGGTATATACATACATCATACAATCAATCGATATAAAGGATCTATACTTACTTACGTTAGTTATATTAAAATATGTCGTAATTTTTATGTATTGTTAGCATGCGAGTTCAATATCTAACTTAATGAAGTTTCAAATTTATTTTGAAATTTTTAAACATTTCATACAATGTCTAAATGCAGATTACCAACAGGATATACCTCATTCTCTTAGATTATATCGCACAGACCAATATAAACCTGGTGTTAGTATAATAAATCATATTCAAATTATTGTCTCTTAAATTTAATTCACATTACTGAGTTACAAGTAGAAATTACGAGTGTGTTTCCGATGATGTTTAGTGTCTTTCTAATTTTAAACAGACTGTAGACGAGAGTTTACTGTAATCAAATAAATACACGCAATAATTGCATCCATCACGAGCAACGAACAGTTAATTATTTTACGTCATGAAAAATAATTTAACAAAATAAATTAAGTTTCATGAAACGTCAATGTATTTTTTTTTCTGGTAATTTCAGTAATTGAGAGTAAAACAAATGAAATGAACACTGAAAAAAAAAAAAAAAAAAAAAAAATTGTTCACTGAAGAAATTTATGTTGTACAGTCATTTTACATAAAAATGAATTTCTATTGGCTTATGGAAATACAATGCAATCAAATGAAGATTTCAGTTGACGCAAAACTCTATTTAAAGGCATAGAACACTTTGAACAAAAAACATGTATAGTATCCTAACATACCTAAATATCAACATTGATTTGGCCGGAGTCATTGATTTCTAATTTATTTTACATTCACAAAATGTCAGCTGCATGTTTATGACGTCACAGCTTGCCTGTTTCCGCACGCGTGGACTAGTAAGATGTGACGTTATAAACATGCATCTGACATTTTGTACATGGAAAATAAATTAGAAATCAATGACTCCGGTCAAATTAATGTTGATATTTAGGCATGTTAGGATACTAGACATCATGTTTTTTGTTCAATGTGTTCTATTCCTTTAAATTTTAATACATGTTATTCCCATATGCCAATAGAAATGTATTTTTTTTAAGGAAAATAACCGTATAACACTCACAAGTCAGAGTATTCTACATTTCGTTTCTAGTGTAAAAGTAAATAATAATTAAAAAAAAATAATAATAATAAATAATAATAATAATAATCGAACAAACTATTTTTATAATAAATAACATTTACCCTTTTAGTTTAATTAATGAAAACAAAGTTTGTTTTAATTAAAAAAAATCAATTACGTAACTAGATTAAAATGTCGTTTTTTATTTTTAAATAAATTATAGTGTTTAAATTTAATTTTCTATAAGCAACAATGTATATAAAGTTAATAATAAATCAAATAGTGTTGGAAAATATATAATTTCCAACTTTTTTTTTCTGTTGAGTTGTACAGTATACAGAAAAGTGTATAAAGCACATAATACTTTTTTAATTAAAATATAGCAATCGGTTGCACGCGATGTTAAGTCTGTAAGTACGAAGTTGAATGTACTTTACGTGTTTCAAGTGAAAATTAAACTGAATTAACTTTTATTGCATTTCTCATACATATTGCTAAAATTGCTAAACGAGTTTTTCTTTTTAAATAACTTGATAATAATTAAAACTTGATTGAAACTTTTCTTTATTTATTTTTTAAATAAATATTCTGAAAAAGGTTAGTAATTTTTATTTTTAAAAAATTCTTAATGATGTAATAAGGCAGTCAAATTTTAAAAAGAACCGCCCCTTCTTTTTCTTCTTATTTTCCCACTGTGTTTATTAAAATATTATTATTATTAAATACAGACGATAATTTCATTTACTTTATACTATAATTACTCTATATTCTAATGCTAAAATACACTACTTTACTGTAAAGAATGTCTCTTGTGAATTTAATTTCATTTCCAGTATTCAAAGTTCGTTGAAATTGGGTTAAGTCCATACAATGAAAATTCCACATGATTAAATTGAATGCAATTGCATTTCTGCACAAGAATTTGCAATGCATACAAAAAACTTCAAGTTTTCAAGGTATGAAAATACGAGAGTATGAACCGTATTCCAATAAGAAGGAACAAAATGATGATTTGTGGTTTGGACCTCGTTCATAACCATACGTAACATTTTTGTATTTAATCTGATATTAGTAACATTTATATATATATTAATGTTGCATAATAATAAATAATACTACTTTTAGTATAATTATAATTATGTAACTTTTAAAATAACAACATTCGTTTTCAATGAAATGCATTATCATTATTAATATTTGCAGCATATAATAATATATAAAATAATTTCTTTTTGAACATTGTAGATAGAGCAAACTGGGAGCACAATCTTTTGAGTTTCTTTCGTGGATGTATTGTACATTTGTATGTACATAGCGAGAGAGAGAGAGAGAGAGAGAGAGAGAGAGAGAGAGAGAGATAGAGAGAGAGAGAGAGAGAGAGAGAGAGAGAGAGAGAGAAAAAATAGGCCACGAAGGTTTTTCCTCCTTCATCACAAAAACTAAAAAAGTGTAATAAAAATCTCGACTACACGCTGCAACTAATGTTCATCAAGAACAAGGAAAAAAAATCGTACTCTTAGAAAAAAAAATATATAGAAAAAGTCGAGTTATCTTGTTTGCCAACCTTTCTTGCTTTACTTCTTTATTTCTAGAGAATTTTCTTCAACAATAATAAAAAATAAAAAAAAATCTACCTTGTGTCATAAAAGTTAATTGAAATTTCAAAAGTTTGAAGTTGCACTGCGGCCAAGAGAGTTCTTGGGAAGACGGAACAGATATTCATTGTTTATGTAACATAATACTATATAAGGGTTCAAAATAATAATAATAAACTATAAGAGCGACTAGAATATTAATAAATTATAAAGGCAACATTTTTTTCTTTATTATTTTACATTTTTACCAATTTTGTTGCTATTATAGCAATTATATACATAGATACAATATTGGAACTTCGTACTATTACTATAGTATTACATATCATAATATTCATAATGCTTCATACTGGCGGTAACGTAGCACCAATCAGAGGCTTGCTAGGAAAAGGCGACGGACCCTTAATTTAACATTACGCTCATGGGGAGCAGCACGTATTTTGCAATTAAAAAAAAAAAAAAAAAAAAAAACTGCATCGATTCCAGTAAAATTTGAATGAAGGATACCAGACATACTTTAACGTGTTTCAATTATTTATTATTATTATTTTCATCCCCACTAAGAAGCCATTGTTTTGTATTTTTTATTATTGTAACGTAAAATATTGTAAAAAAAAAAAAAAAAAAACTCAACATACAGAAAGGAAAATACTTCAATCACAAATTAATTTGTCCTTGTATACTGTAATTCTCCTTGAAAAAAATTCTAAGAAAAGATAAAAGGGAGAACAAAACAACAAGTTTTTTGAGTATAAATTTTATAGTAAAGCATGGAAAGAGAAGATGACACACAAGGTTTAATTTTTTATTACGTGTGGGTGAATCTGGCGACACACACACAAAGTCCGAGAGAGAGAGAGAGAGAGAGAGAGAGGACAAAACCGTGTCATTTTATCGGTCCCCAGAGATGTAAGTTTCTCGTCTGATTTCGTTCACATACCATTTTCACTAAAAGCTCTTTCTCTATACATGAAAATGTGTAGAGAAAATCCATTGGTCTCACATTAACATTTTTTTTTTCTTTTTTTTTTTTTTTGGCACGAGTTTCATAACAAATTTGTTACGTTGAATACTATGTTGTAAAACATCACAGTAAATATAAACTGTCTCAAATTATTGAAACAACAAATTTAATGAAAATAATTAATAAATTGAGAACTACTGTATTTGGATCTTGGTGACATACGATATATAATACATTAACACTCACAATTTCATAATTGCAGTAATTTACCGTATTAGATGTATCTTCACGACAAACAGATAAACAGGGGAGATGTTACGTTCACTTAGCATAAATTTGGGCCCTTGAGCACACAATTTCTGTGCACATATTGTGCACTATGACATAAACAAAATCACTACTGTTTTTTTTTTTCTTCCACATTTATTATTACGTAAATACATGTAAGATAAAACCTATTGTTGCTCCCAAGTAACGTGTAGATTCACACTACTAGTACGAGGATAAATTAACTTATGCTACCTTTATGTCATTTAGCATAAACACTGATATTTTAGAAAAGCATAAATAATTATGATTTACAATATAATTGTTAGGCAGTGCAGAATAATTATTGGTGGAACTTACGTTATACACAGGATCACGATAATATATTTTACCATTCAAAAACTCACGCTAAATTTGCAATGTTATTCTTATGAGATAAACATGCGCTGGATTTAAATGGTAAAATATCTTATCGCAGTCCTGTGTACATAATCCGGATGTTTTTTAATCGTGTTGTTACTGAAATAACATATTAAATTTTGTCCGACTAATAGAAGCATAAAACAGATAATAAAAAAATTAAATAATAATAATAAAAAGTTGATGTATGTACAGTATATATCATGAAATATTTCAACATGTCGCTTCAAATTAGTGTCTTCTTTCGATCCCGCACACATTAATCACAAATTACGTAATTAATGCTGCATTTATGACATTATAGCATGCATGTTGCTAAATTAAGGCAGTGTAAGTAATTAGCTAATTACGATATAAAATATTATGTTTTCTCAGTGTTAAAATACAGAAGCATCAAAGAAAAAAACACTAATGAGATACAAGCTTAAATTTAATAAATACAGATAATCTTTTCCATTAGCGTAAAAAAAAAAAAAAAAAAAAAAACTACAGATATACAGTAAAAAGTATAATGATAATATTATATATATATACACGTTTAATAATTCGCAAACCTTTTAAATTTTATTTAAGCATTAATATATAAAAATCATTAAAAATATAAAATTTTAGTGTTTTTATGGCATAATATAACATTTGCAATTAAAAGTTATATAACGACTACCTCGGATTTGCAATAAAAAATTACTAACATTCCTACTATATATATATACTTATATCATACAAATTGAACATATAAATTTTTATATAACTTGTCATACATGCAATTTTTCAAAACCATTAACGCTTAAGATGCTTTATTATCTCTCTCATTAAAATTAAAAAATTATTATACCAAAGATAGAATAAATTTATTTTATATTTATGCAGAGTGATAAACTGTCATTTACCTATGTTATAATTTTATCTTTAAAGATTTTTATTTTAATATTTTTTCTATTGATATGCTAACGAGTTCTTACAACTTTTTTTTTCTTACGGTAATTATAATTTTGTTAACAAATTAACGATGAATTTCATTAAATTTTATTTAATTAAATAAATGAAAAATATGCCTTTTTTTTAAATACAATTTAACATTTGAAAGGAGTATAAAAACTGAATCTTCTCTTTACTAACAAAACTTAAAATTTGGTTCATATTTGATCGAACTCACGTAAGAATGTATAGGGATAAACTACACAAAGGTTGACGTTTAAAAAAAAATAGCCATTGCGTCAAAATTGATTATAAGGTTAATATATATCAGTCTGAACATAGTATTATTTTTGTCTAACTAAAAAGAAAAAAAAAAAAAAAAAAAAAAAAAAAAGCCCTACAATCCACAATAAAGGGTTCCTTTACTTTAGCTCAGCGTTAAAATATTGATAAATAGATTTTTGAACAATCATCGCTACATTTTTAGAAGTCATTTTTCTGAGTTAATACATATATTCGTATGTGTATCTCCTCGAAGCAAAATTGCAAGATTTAAAATATGGTAAAATCAATAGGGGAAAAAAAAAAAAAAAAAAAAAAAGTGGAAAAGCTTTCTAGAAATATAATTTAACAAAACTTTCAATTTGCTTTTACTTTGTGAAACATTTTCATTTCTCTGTACTGTACGGTACACACATGGCACAGTCAACGCTACAATGACGTGTGTTGAAAGCCGAAAAGGTGAGTGGTTTTTGCTGGGTGTGAAGAACATTCTGTGCATACAGAGGATGAGAGAGAGAGAGAGAGAGAGAGAGAGAGAGAAAAGGTCAACATGGAAGCTTTGACGAAAAGTCTTATATATATATATATATATATATACAGTACATCACTTACGATGATATAGATATATACACTGGAAAAAAACGAAAGTTGTTTCTAAACAAAAGTGTTTTTAATCAGTTTCACGAATTGTTTTGATTGTGCGACAAATAATAAGATTATTTCCACTAAATAACTAGGGTAAATGCTAGTAACGATGTAAGTATTTTGCTTCCCCAAATATGTTTGATGGGTATACCAGTGTTATATGAGTTATTAGTGAGCGTATACTCTATCTACTAGTACCCATGCGCTGGATAAACATTCTATGGCACAGAGTACAATAATTATACTCTCTAACATTTATGCTGCATAATGTTATTATACGTAGCATAAATGTTTCCAATAATTAAAACTGCGTAAATAATTATGCCGTACAACAAAATAGTTATGCTAATGAAACAAAGTTATCATAAATAGTACTGTATACAGGCAACAAATAAATTACATAATTTATATTACATTGAATACTTATTTGAGTACTAGAATACTTGCTATAGCACAAATATTGTTATTTTGGAATGAATATCTTAACTATAATGCTATGCGTTATAATCACTAAACAATATCGCATAAATTATGCTGATACATATGTATGTTGCTATACTTTGAGCTAGAATAATTATTACGAAATAATTTTTATACATGTAAATTATGCTACAATAAACAAATGCTGAAAATGTGCTAGCATAAATATTTCATATTTGTTTTTCTCCGTGCATTAGTGTTTGATGTACAGTACCTACATGTTATACTGAATAAACATAAAATATTTAAAGAGTACCCGTCTTATATTACAAGACTGTACCACTTTAATTTCTCAGTGTTTTAGTATAGTATAATCTCTCTCTCTCCTTGAAGTTACTAACGCCAAAGTAAAAGACATGAAAGATATCTCAGATTACAAGAAGATCTTAAATATTAAAACAACAAATAAAATAATTTCTTCCGTCACATTATTATATATAAAATATAAACATAACTTGAAATAAACAAAGATAAGAATACGTCGTTATGAAGTTGAAAATAACACGAAGATTTAAACATGTAAATTAACTACATGCAAGCGAATTACGACAAGACGTTAAATAATTCAATTTCAAAATATTTAACGAAGTATTTTATATTTTTATACGTGCAGATAAAAATATAGTGCTTAATATTACAGGCAGCATAATTATTGACTTGGTAAGGCGCTTCACATGTTTTTTTAATAGTCATTTTATTTATTCCCATCTAAAACAAATGCTATCCACATTTGCTGTGGAAAAATAAACAATATTGAATATTTAGTTACGGAATATTTATTATTTACTCACTACCAGTGTATGGGTACTAGTGAGATGGGTCCAGAGCATTTTTAGGTAGTACCTATATATCAATGGTACTTATTATCATACTTGCATTGACTGCCTCTACCAGTTTGAATGTTCCGTGGAAATACACTAACGTTTTGACGTACAATAAATATATTTCGTATAGGTAACTCACTAAACATTTATTCTCTGTGACTCTGTAGCATAACTATTATGTAATAATGTTTGTCAGTGTAGAATGTCTCGAGATATTTATTTATTTAAAATTCACATGCCAATGATTGTTTACAACTAGAGACCGTACTTTTCGGTGATTTTTTTTAATGCCACAAAAAAGTTTTTTTTTTTTTTACGAAGTAAATGGCGGAAAAATGTTGAAACATGTAGTATGGCATAAAAATGGTATATTTATACTTCAGTAATTTTTTCATAAACTTGTATATAGGTTTTAAATTTTTTACTAATTTCATATAAAAACAACAAAAAAAAATCCTGTTCAAATATTCCTAAATAATAAAAGTGTACTGTACCTGCTGCCAAGATAGCCAGGGGAAGTCGTGTGCCCACAGAGCAGCCACGATGAGATGAATGGCAGAGAGGGTAAGACCAAAGAGAGCAGCCACCCAGGTCCTCAGTGGTAACATGGCGTACGCCACAAACACTACGAACACCACCTGGAATACATAGAACGAGTAAGCATTAATCAATGAGACAATAGTAGTTCACATTTAGCAGCTCTGCTTCAATAAAACACGTTGTTACTGCTACTTTTGATTATAATTTTGACCAAATATAATAAGTGGAAAATAATAATAAAAATAAATAAGCAACAAAGTAATCTTAAAGTTCTTGAATGACTCAATGTTACGTGCTTTTTTAAAACTCTGGGGTTGGCAATCGACTACTTCACCCCCTCCCCTTCTATTGTCTTGGATCACCCAACCTCTTTCTACTGTATAGAGATCTTGTCTCTAATTATTATAAAATAAATATTTTCAATTAACTTATTTAAACAACACAAATAAATAGCCTTAAAGAACACGATAAAAAAATTCTGTTGATGCTTTAAAAAAATAAAAAATACTTAACTATAATTAGACACAAAAAAAAATTGAAAGCAAAGTCTATTTGACTTCAAAGTAAAGTAAAAAAGAAACGACAAAAAAACAAAAAAACACCAGTGGCTCAAATACATACTTTGCTCGGACAAGAAAATGTTAAAATAGGGACCCCCGGAGGACATACTATAACAATTAAAAAAAAAAGGAGAGAAAGAGAAAGAGAGAGAGAGAGAGAGAGAGAGAGAGAGAGAGAGAGAGAGAGAGAGAGAGAAGAAAAGCACAAAGTTAAAATATCACAAAGGAAATTAACTCATTTATCTTTATTTTTTGCTAGTTTAAACATTTTCATTCCACATTAAAGAATTTTAAAGCTACTAATTTATAAAAATCGACTTGTATTAAAGAAATACGTATAGAATTTATATATTGAGAGGGGTTGAATATTGAAATTTATGATGGTGTGATGAGGATTTTGTGGTGTGGTGTGTTGCACTCCGAATATTTGATGAAGTGAAGTGAATCTAATGTTGAGTTTGCATGTTATACCACCATGCTTCACATTATCGATTGTATGCAACAAACGTACAAATTAACATAATTGAATTTTGTTTGGCGTTTATTAAGAGGTTTTACTTCAATAAGGGTCGTAGAGTCAAGTTTGCACGTCGTTTATCAATAAACGACCATTTATCAAAACTTTATCTTTCTCTCTCTCTCTCTCTAATATCGTCAACTTATGTAACTAATAGTATGGAAGTAATGTATAATACGATGAATAACATTATTTTACTTCGTACAAATTTGAACAGTTAACTTTTGTGTTCGTTTTCTTCTTTTAAATATTTTATTCTTCCAGAGAACGAAATTGAAACAGAAATGTGAAATTGAAATAGTTTAACTTGCGTCAATATTATGATGAAGATTAATATCTTTTTTAATATGTGAACTCAAAATATACAATAATATTGGGCGATTTTATTATATTCTGAAAGAAGACATCGGTTTGAATCGATTGATGTGTAATTTTTTAATTGTTGAGTTTATTAAGAATGTTTGATTATTATTATTATAATTAATGTTTTTAAATACCTAATGAACTCAAGAATTACAAAATTACACACAAATTGATTAAAAATAATTCCCTCTTTGCAAATATAAAGAAGAAGGAAAAAAAAAAAAAAAAAAGCTTTCCACAGGTTTTTTTTTCCATGAGCCCAGTTATACCCCCTATTCCTGCAACTGGTTAACTTCCGGTTATCATTTAAACTCAGGTAAGACCCTATATATACCTTCTTCAATGTTCAACAAGTGAGTCTCTTTAATAAATACTGCTATATCTAATACACATAGGGTCTTCATGACTGCTTAACGTGACTTACCTGCCAGACTCCCTCCGCCGCGACTCTTCTAGTTTCAAACCTCAAAGCTGCCGGTGTGCCCGTGACGGTGGATGCCGAGGGACCGAGAGGTAATGCCACGGCACAGAAGGTCGCACAGAAGAACAAAATTGCGTAACAGACCCAGAGTAAGTGCGAGTCATGCATGAGGCGAGTGTGCAGCAAGATCAGAAGCGCGACGAACATGACACCGTGCACCGCGTGATAAACACCTGCAAATATATACGACAATCTTACATTAGTGGGTGGATGTCAATAGCTCAATTTCAAAACTTAAAACAAAAGTAGAAGTTTTATCGGGAAAAAAGATCATACATTTTTTACGTAAAAATGAGACTAGAATCCTTTATTTAAAAATTTTCTGTAGTATCAGTAAAGTATAGTTTTCTCAAAAAACGCTAAGGGAATGGATGCACGGACAAAAATAACGCAAAATTATGCAAGCTTATTTTCAGCACTATTTGTTCAATACAAAATCTACGCTATACTTCATACCAAGTATGTTACATAGCATATTATATTATGTTGAACAACATAACTATAGAACTAGCATAAGTATTACGTTGTACGCGTACAAACGATTGTGATAGTATATTTTACCGTTTAAGAACTCACTCTAAATTTCCAATGTTATTCTTATGAGAAAAAAAGACGATTAATTAAAATAGTAAAATATATTATCACAATCATGTCTACAAGAGCCTTGTCATTAAATATAATACGCGAATATTATGAATACATTTTGACGTTTATATTAAATAATTATTTTTCAAGAAAATAAAAAAAATAAAACACGTTAATAATGACGAGACCTTTGAACTTCTATATTTAATTTCTCTTACAAATAAAAGTCAGGTCACGATATTTAACGAGGTCTTTTAATCAACACAAATTAAAAACAACTTATATTTTGAACAAAGATTTTCCTTAACTACTGTAAAATAAATTTGCATTTCAAAGTCAACGACAAACTTCATGCCTCATCGTGATTCTTTTCATTCTCTAATTAAAATCAAAAAGGGTTGTTAAATTTTTCTGGATTATTAAGAAACAGGTTGATATAAAAGTTATAAAATTTAATTGCAGATCAAATTAAAAATAAGTATATATATATATATATATATATATATATATATATATATATATAGGGAGTTTTGAAGAATATTAGTCTAATTGTTAAATATGACGATCACAAAAAATTATTTATATCAAATGATCTATAGAAAGTTTAAAAATTTAATTGGTTTTATTTTATTGCAAAAATGAAACATTTCTGCGTCAAAAAAAGCAGCAGCTTAAAGTTTAATATAGCGGAGCTCCATTATATTATATGGTATAGATATCAAATAACGAGAATATAAAAAGCAGCTATAAAAGAAAGAGAGAAAAAAATTAAATTCTGTTATAAAAGCAACTTGCAATACAAAATATATCGTTTTTTTTTTTCCATTTATTAAAAAGCTAAAACATTTAATAGATTTTTGATCTTAATATTAAATATCCTTTAATGAATTGCATGATTTTTTATGTGTATTTAAGTGTTGGTTATCAATAGTATAGCATATATAATTAATTAATTAATTTATTTGTGCATTTTGTAACTACTGTATTAGCTTGAATAAATTGTTGATAATAATGGCTGTAACTTTTTTATTGTTACTATGAATTGCGTAGGTTATTATTATTTGAAAGTTGTTTTATTTTTTGCAAATTTCCTGCGAATAATATTACTTATTTTGGAGTCTAAAAATGCACTGTCATCAACAAACTACTTAGGTTACCTATAGGCTGTAGGAATCCTAAGAAACTAGTATTTCTTAGCATGGTTAGAAAGTCTAAGACGTTTACGTTTAGGTGACCTAACAGAACTCCTTTTCAAATTTTAAGATAGGAAAATTTCAGCTTTTATCCAATATGACTGACTTTTCCGTATGCAAATTTCCCTGTGCTGCCATCTACGCACGGCCCTCTACCTCCTTAACAAGTATGATGTATAAAATATTTGTTTTGCTGTGCATCATACTTATTATTTACTACTATAAAAATTGTTACTGTTGCTGAAAACATTTTAAAATTACGTATTTATTTTTGCCATGCATTACGTCATTACAGCCGTAATACAGTTACTAATATTACAAGTAAATTTTTTATCTTGACAACTTACCTTGCAGGGTGGCGCCATGAGCATACACGAAGCCGAGGTTGGCGAGCACGGCCGCCATGAGCGCGAACAGACCCACGACAGCGGCCACTGACGAGTGTTGCAGTTTGAAAATATATCGTTGGTACAGCGACTCCAGCTCGTCGTTCTCAAAGCGGTGCCGGTTCAGCAGGCGTGCCAGCGCATGCAACGGCTGCCGCGAGGAGGCCGGGGGCATGGCCTTCACGCTGTGGTCCATCTTAGGTGACTAACGTCTACCTTCTGAAACATACAGTAAAATGGGTGTCATCATAAATAAAAAACAATTACCTCTTCATTTTTATCTTTTAAATCATTATTACTATAAGTAGCTTTCACACTGGACGTAAAATTACCCATAAATCAACGTATTTGTTTAAAAATAATTAAATTACGTAAAATCTTAAATTCATTAAATCACTACCGTAAAGTGGGGTGACCTTGGCTTACTGAGGTGAATTGAGCCTAATTTTCAAAAATTATTTACTCCCCAACTGAAGCTCATGGAAACGTAAAACAAAAACTATAAAAGATAGTGCAAAAATTAAGTTTACTTTGGGGTTTGTTTCAAGTTTTTATGAGTTTTAGTTAATGAGTAAATAATTTTTGAAATTTTGCACAAAGTCACCCCACTTGTCTGTATAACATTATAATCTCTTTGAATTAAGAACTATTCCTTAACAAACAGAAGGTTAGAACAATATAATAGAAGACGTAAACACTGAGAATGCTTGCGCTTAGATAAAAACAATATCTTGAACCTCGTGAAGCAGTATTTTTAGTTCAATATATCCATATTACTTTAACTTTACCACTGACAAACTTCCGGTTACCTGTAAAACTCAGGTAAGGTCCTATTTTTTACAATGTTAAACGAGTAAATATGGCTATAGTTACAAAGTGGCTAGTAAAGTCTTACCTTAGTCTTAAAGTCTTCGCCTTAATAAAGTTATTATTATTATTATTATTAGTAAATCTTCTACAGATTTATACAAGAAGTCGGAGGACACGTAAGAGACATGGCC
>OX439129.1:45682402-45700946 GCA_949318235.1 Ecdyonurus torrentis
TTCACTACAGCATAATCTATGCTACATTTCATAATATCTTAGATAAAGCATAAATTAAATATTTATTTGTGCAGCATAATTATGTATAAGGTTCTTATTTAGCATCATGCTATAAAATGACATAAATGCAGCATTAATTACGTAATTTTTCTTTCCATATGGATTAAAGAAAATCCACTGCAACACTTTTTCATAAGTTAAGTTTTGCAATATTCTTATACTGTGCAGAATAATAAATATGTTGTATTGCAGCATATTATATTTTACACCACAGCTAAGTCACCATAATGTTCAAATAAAAATAAGACATCGTCACACAAATTTGGAAAGGCAATCAATCAAATGTATCCCTATTGATTACCAAAAGCAAAAAGTCAATAAAATGCTTTCAAATAATTTATTTTATTAATTTTCTCTACACCTATATAACTAGAGCATTTTTTTCATTCCACGCATTCCAAAAGCACCCCTCTTTTTTTAACTTCCAATTTCTTCATAAAAGTATTAAATTTACACAACATTAACTTCAATATTATATTAGTAAGCAGACAAATTTTCAAGTTTATCAGATCACTAAGAACCGAGAAAATAGGGGGGTGTAGACGAAAAGTTACTGAGTCGAAACGATCCGTCCGTAAGAGGGTATAGTATAGTTTTACTGCTGTAGAGAGGTAGAGTATAGCATATTAAATATTTTACTTCTTATATTACACGTGCTATACACATCTTGCTAAGGTACATACATAATCTGCTTGGTGTGTCATTAATCACAACCATCATTAACTAAGGAGAGAGAAGATAAGAGGGATGCTGTAATCCTCAGGGAGATTAGATTGATTTTGAAAATGTCACATTTCACTTATCAATCAACGTTAATGACAAAAATCTTTATGATATTATTTTGAAACAATGAAGAGTTTCATTTTACTTATACATATAACATATGTGATAGGGGTTGAAAGCTCAATATGAAATGTGATTAAAATATCTTCAATTTTTGTTTTGAATAAAAGTTTGTATGAGTTTACTTATAATTAATTTTCACTTTCATATATTAATTGACTTTCAATTGACTTTCTGTTCTCTCTCTCTCTCTCTCTCTCTCTCTCTCTCTCTCTCTCTCTCTCTCTCTCTCTCTCTGTCTTTGATATTGTCAATAACAGTAATCGAATGCTCAAAAAAGATCGTGATTTTCTTGTATACTGTAGAGCAGGGTTTCTCAACCTTTTTCAGCTGCGGAGCACTTTTAGGAGTAAGGAGTGCCCACGGAGCACTGGAGGGTTTGGGGTGCGTAGCACACCAAAAAAGCCCGCCGCAGGCGCGATTTTTTTCAAACCACGTGACCGTTTTTTAAGTCACGGCAATTTACATCGGGCAATTTAAGTGAATTTAAGTGAACATAATTTCAAGAAGATTAACATTCACCCCATTAAAAACCCTAGCTAAATTTACAGCTTTAAATTTTACAAATATAATGGAATCAAGGAAAATATTAAGTGATAAATTTGTAATTTCAGAGCAGACATTGTATGCTTAATTGAAAAATTAATAAAATATAGATATTTTTTTTTAAAGCGTAATTTTTTGAACATTTCTGAACTATTTTACGATTTAAAATGTAATTTTGAGAAATATTATTTTTCTGAAAATATTTGGTAGTAATAGAACTGTCACAAATACTGCCTCCTGTTAAAAAAAAAAAATCAAAATCAAAACGATTCTTACGATTCTGTCAAAAAATTGAAAATGCAACTTGAATTTATATTTGGGAAAATTAAGGCTGTTTAGAAAATACAATATTGTCCTTAGTTTCAACCTTCAGTATTTACTGAAAGTTTAAACTAGGGACCTTTATAATTTTCAAAACTAAAATGATGTAACTAAAATTAAATAAATTGTTAATAAAACATAACAGGTATTATTCAGAAACACAATATTCATGAAAATTGAGACGTTTTGTACTGTATTGTTTTAAAATTATGAATATATTTTATTTATTCTTTTCTTTCTTTTTTTTTTCTTCCTTTTTTTTTTTTTTTTTTTTTTTTTTTTACTTTCTCCTAAATTCTGGGGAGCACCTGAAACCATCTCGCGGAGCACTAGTGCTCCGCGGAGCACCGGTTGAGAAACCCTGCTGTAGAGCATAATTCTTTAGACCCAAATGTTTAGAAATCAAGAAGTGTCTTCGTGCAAAAGTTTAAATTTCGATTCAACTTAAAATCTACATACAAATAAAGGCTCAATGTGAATTTCAACACAATTTTCAGCTTTTCATTGGTGACTTGTCCTGAAATTTGTATCATCAGTGGTATAGTAGACACAATATACTTTATTAAATGATATTAAATATGAAGCGAATAGACGATGAAAATGAGGAGATATATTGGACCTGTATGACCTTTCTACTTATAGAAGTATTACTTTTGCAACGTAAAGTTTATTTTCTTTCTATTGATATATTGTATTTTATACTACTACAATACTATGATGATAGTATACTGTTAAACAGTTGGGTGAAATTGAGACGTTGTATGCCTGATTTCGTCCAATAAAAGTCATTAATTATTATTATAGTTAAATCATAGATCAATAGAATTATTTAACAAACATCCAGAATTAAATTTAACTGAAAAATAATATTTATTTTTCTTTATTCTAAAAAAAAATAAAAACAAAAACTAATAACAAATTAGGCACCATCAGAATATGCAAATATATTTGTTATTTTGTTGTTATTTCAAATTTTATATATTCAATAATTTAGCCATAATTTGCAGTTACTTTTCTATAAAATAAATTTAAATATCTCAATTTATTTTTTAATTATTATAAAAGCAAGAAGAGGAAAAACTGTACAGAGAGAGAGAGAGAGAGAGAGAGAGAGAGAGAGAGAGAGAGAGAGAGAGAGAGAGAGAGAGAGAGAGATAAGGTAAAAGTTGTGTGTATTGATGGCTATGAAGTTTCATCATTCATCATTAAGCGTTTCTTCCTTAAAAAGTAATAAACTATAAAGTATTAAAAACTTTTCTCATAAAAATCTAATTCCATTAATTATTTTTAATAATTTTTTAACTGGATTTTTATTGTTTTTTGTTTTTATTATTTTATATGGGATATTTATTAGCGAACAAAATTTACTGATTGAAAAAATATCAAACATACATCATGTTGTTCACCAAAATTTCCACCAATTTCAGTGCGACTGTTGTTGTTTGTGACTTGCTATACTTGTACTAATTGTAAGAACAATTGGTTCTGCAAATAAAAAAATTTTAACTTCGGGAAAAGTAGATGAAGATTAAATTTGGTATTTGGTATATTTGGTAAATAGTACATGTCATTACGAATACAATGCAATTTATTTGAGTCCTATTTAAATAACATGACTTTCTATTTATTTTTCTCCGTGTAGAAAGACTCATACGGTAAAAGTTAAATAAAAGTCCAGGCAGAACCGCAAATTAAAACATAATTAAAAATTGTCGCGCGCATGACATATGATTGACAGATGTCATATCAAGTGTCAATCAAGTCAGTGAGTGATTGATAAATTTATATTTAGTGTATTGAAATTTGAAATATATGAGAAGTGAGGATAGTTAAAAATTAAGTTATATTTTATTAGTATGTATATTGATTGAATGGTATAACAATTTTGGATTACGATTTTTTTTTTCACAAGTCAAAAATTAACAAATAATATTGTTATAAATAATTGTTTGTAATGCCATATATATATATATTTTTTTTTTAATTACCTGCATGATTTTGTTAAAAACTTCGTCAAGAAAAAAAAATTACTTAATATTTGTTCAAGAAACTAAATTTTTTTACTTAAATTTGTGAAATCATATTTATTTATTTCTTCCTCTAAAAATTAAATGAATAATAATGTAAATTCATAATTTGAAAGTGAATTAACACTGTATAAGAAATATAAAATATTTGCATATTCCTACTCTTTAAACTCTGTAAAATGTATGTGGTATGAGTTCAAATCAAATTTCGTAAAAGGGACTGGGTGTTATCTCAAGTATAGCATTAAAAAAAAAAAAAAAAAAAAAAGGTCTTTTGCAATACATCTAACATAATACAAGTAATTTTATATAATATTGCAAATATTACTTCTATTTTAATTCATAATGAAACAGTGAACCTCCACCAACAAAATAATACGTTGTACAGCATAATAAAAGAATTTTCTTGTTTTACGTATACTTTTTGAGTGCTAAAGTATTAATAAATATTAAGTATATGCAGCTCATTTTAAAATACATATAAATTGCAGAATTATTAAAATAATGTACAAACTTTGTAAACTAAAGTCATTATTTTTTCCACACGACGTTAAAAAAAAGCATTTTTCAAAATTAAAAACGTAGCAAAGATATGATGAAACAAAGGAAGAAGGTGCTTGAAAAACGTAAACACTTCACACCTCTGCGCATACTGTTTTCAATTACATAATAACACGTACATGAACCTTAATTACACCATTTAATTAAGTACTTGTATAACTAAACTTCTGTCTCTTTTTCTCTAGAGAATAAGGCTTACTATTGCAGACCTCTACTTTTTCTTGAGAAAAAAATATGAAAAATTAAAATTAAATGCAAGAAAGGTCACATTTGTTATTTAATTTGTTTTACTTGAGATATTTTTGTATCTATCTACTTTAACGTTGAGAAGTTGCAAGAAAATAAAAACTGAATTACAATGCGATGCAGGCAAAAAGTCTAGCATGTTCACCTTCAGCCAAAGAATTAAAGGAAAAGTTCAGGGTATATATAAAAAAAGTAGTATCTCAAGCATAGGTTAAAAAAAAAATTAAAAAAAAAAAAAAATGCCCAGTCAAAGTTTTGTTATTTTGTTTTGCTTTTGCATCAACCGATTTGCGTTGAATATTAATTGCCAATGTATGTGGAGAAAATGAAAAGCAGTAAAAACGAACTGAATACTTCTTTAGTAATTTTGCAGTAAAACATAAATAATTTAACTAAGTTGACACGCAAAATTTTCTAAAATTTCCTAAACATGCATAAGACAAAATGGCACCACCATTTCAGTATAGCATTCATAATTCATTCAAATAATAACAAATAATGTATATAGCATAATTATTTAAGCTAATCTAATGTAACATTTATGCTGACATAATTGCAGCATAAATAAATTCAATATTTTCTATATTTTTTTTTTCGTATTAGGCCTTCAAAATCTCGCCATTTCATTTCATTCCATTCCATTCCATTTTTTTTTTTTTTTTTCAATAAAGATGATTTATTTATTTATGAATAAATGTATTTTTTTTTTAAAGTTACCCTGTACTGTTCCTTTAAATGTTGGTGATGCCGAGGCGTGGTTCTTGAAGCGACCACAATCTTCACGCCCGTTAATTAAAAAACTACGAAGTAAGAATAACCGCGTCTTTGAAATAATAATAACAAACACGAGCTTTACAAAAATACAATTATAACAAGTACAATGTTTTTAAACTATATATTTTTATGTTTTATCTATCTTTAACATTTTATCTTAAATAAAATCTGAATTTTTAATTGATTTTTTTTAGTAATTATTTATATAAACTAATTACTATCTATGTGTTTTTTTATCTATTAATTTTTATGGCTAAAATTAACAAACCATTTATTAACACTAGTGTAATTATAATTATCGTGGGACGAACAAAATATGGTTTAATTTGAATAAAAATGAAAACGACAGAGAGAGAGAGAGAGAGAGAGAGAGAGAGAGAGAGAGAGCAACTAAAAAATTAATAGGCAATTAGTTAATACTATATTTCAATTTTCTGTCACGTTAAAATTTTGATTCTTGTTGCAGAAATGTTATGGTGCCACAACGAAAGTTATTTTGATATTACAATATTCATAGAGTAATAGAATAGTTAATAATAATAAATAATAATAAAAATAAAAAATGCAACAAACAAAAGTAATGTGAAAAAATCATGGAAAAAAAATGCCTTGATTTATTTTTTGTTCTTTTTTTATTGCCTTAGGGCAAATTTCATGTTTTCTTCCACTTGGCAGTTTCCACTGCAAATTGACTATACTGACATAATACATGAAAAAAAAAATAATAAACACGAAGCTTGCAAGTTTCAGAAACATTTGTTCAATTTACGATAATTTATGCTGTAATGCATAATGTGAAACATAGCAATACGTTTTATAACATAAATATGTAAATATTTATGCTGTTCCAATTCAGTGACATTTATGCTAAAATTACGTAAATGTTAAATACCTTATTTTATTTTCGTGTCATCTACTGGAAAAAAAAAAAAAAAAAAAAAAAAAAAAGAAGTTTTTATATAAATAATATATTTAATATTTATAGAGAACTAAATCAAAGATTGATATTTTGAGTTTGTATATAACGTAATACAGAAAACATTGCTTATACAAAACAGAAAATATGATATTTGAACTTTATTTTTCGTGAGCAGAAACTGCTGCAATATAACACTCAATGGAGTTATTGCCACCCCCTCCCCCCCTTTAACCTGAAATATAGATGAGAACTATATATAGGGGTGTATAAATATCCTCCCTTGTGCTCATAATATGATGTTTGAGGGTACCATGTACACAGTACCTTGTTTAGGGGTATAAAAAATCACTAGCTATTTCACTGCAACGACACGAGAGCGTATAATATTCCATACTTAGATAGCTTTCAATTTACACTGAAAAAACATTAAAAATGTGATAGATTTTTAGTTATATATGTGAGTTTAGGGTTGAATATGTTATAAAACTCATCTAATATTCTCTTGTGTTACGTTAAGGATTTTATAATGGATATTTTTATCCTTGCCTATATAGAAAAGTCCAATTACACGAAAATATATATATATATATATATATATATATATATATATATATATATATATATATATATATATATATATATATATATATATATATATATATATATATATATATATATATATGTTGGCAAATTTTATGGTACAACGGGTGCAACAAATAGTTATAAATAAATAAATAAATAATCGTTTTTATTAAAAAAAAAAAAAAAAAAAAAGCATGAAAGAAAATACAATGTTTGAAAGGGCGAGGTTTTAAGCCTGACTTAATGTCTGGCCCACTCTTACACCTAACCCTAACATAAAAAATCAAAGAATTTTTAAATACAAACAAACCCATATTATGAAAGAAATAATAATATGTAGAAAGAAAAACATTTACAAATATCATATATGTATAAAAAAAATGCATTGTTATCTGATTTAAGCCGCAAATACTGTAAAATAATAATAATAAATATACGATAGTAAATATAAGTTATACGCTTTCTACAACATAATACTGTGTGTTTGGACGTCGCTACTGTTTTACCATGTTATAAAATAGACCTTGCACTGGAGCATTATTTTTTTAGTATGGTAACTTTGCTGTACAGCATAATTGAAACAACATCCATATACCATACCAACCCTATCTTTGCTAACGGAAACACTAGCCTTTATCTTGTTAACTGTTAAACTCCCATATTCTACAATGCTAAACAAATGAGCATCCTATACTTTCCGTATAAATGACAAGGGTGGTAAAAACAAGTTTTTCAGTGTATTGGTTTCAATTTATACAACACAGATCAAATTACTTGACAGTAAAATATTTTCCCTTGACCAAGGGGTCACAATTGCATAATAGCGTTAAAACATTGTTCTCTCTCTCTCTCTCTCTCTCTCTCTCTCTCTCTCTCTCTCTCTCTCTCTCTCTCTCTCTCTCTCTACATTTATAGATAGCTAATTAAAATATCCCACATACAATACTATGTCCACACACACATTCAATACTTTATATTTTAATTAGTCATACACAATAGTAAATATACTTGGCTTTGTCAATATTATCCTATTTTAATTGCATCAACCGTTGTTGGATGGAAGGCAGCTGTTAATGTTTACTCACAAAAAAAAAAAAAAAAAAAAAAAAAAAAAAAAAAAAAAAAAAAAAAAAAAAAAAACTTTAAATATTTGTTTTTTATCTTTTTATTTTTAAATCAAATCATAAAAATTATAAACTATGAAAAAATGGAATATAAAATAATAACAATAAAGTAATTAAAAATATATTATACTACTACCACATTTTTTTTATTCATGTAAAGCTAATTTTGCAAAGTTTTGTAAATGACCCTGAATCGATAATTCTAAATAAATTATTTTATATTTTAAACTTTTATTTGTTATTCTGTTGATCTATTTTAGTATGCAAACGTCATTAATAAAATTTTTACCAATAAAATTAAATAATCACAAATAGTGGATATTTTTAAGTTTAAATTTTGTTACATAATATCATGATAATAAAAATTAAACCTGCGGAATTAGTGAACACAAATAATAAAAAGCATTATTGTTATAAATAATGAAATAATCATAATAATTCGTTTTATATTATCGCAAAATAAATATATAAAAACTCATTTTTAGAGCAATTGCATAAAATGTAACAATAGATAATCATACACTAGAAAAAAAATATGGTAATTGGCCTGCCTACATGTTTCCACGGTTTCTCTAGGCTGTCATGGCGAATGCCGGGTTGTGTACTTAAGCCGTGGCCGGCCCGTGTGTGCTTTTCCATTAATTGGAAAGTTCTTAACTGTCGATAAGACAATGTCTTGACTGGGACTGGGATGGGTGTAGCACGATAACACAATGGATTTTTTTTTTTTTTGATGAACTGTGTAATATCTATAGATAGTACACCCAAAACTCAAGAAAAAAAAATTTAAGAATATAATATAATGTGAAACCAACTGTATAGATTAATAGTTTAAGTGGAATATAAATAATAATATTTTTTTTTCAGTGTAGTATTTTGCAACATTTATACAGTATCGTATAATTACGGCATTTTAATATTTGAATATACTGAAATCAAACAAAATTGTATAATCCCACATTCACATGTATAATTGCACAGCACTAAAAAGCTTTAACAAAATGTAAACAGATATTATGTAATAAAATTAATATTATTTCTATCATCACAATTTGGACTGCTGTAAATATTGTTGTACAATATTTTATATTTTCATATATTAAAACATTTTTAATTAAGCGTACATTAAAATTATTACAGGAATATTATTATTAATTATTTTAATTCATAATGAAGTTTTGTTAAAATTCTAAATAATTACATTATGAAATATTTTACATGACATGTTATTTAAATTTAAAACCAACACTAAAAAAAAAAAAAAAAAAAAAAAAAAAAAAATTAAAAAATAAAATATTGTTAGTTAATTTTACTGTATACAGTACAGCCAAGTTATTTTTCACTACTATAGACCCCTTGCACATCCTTGCGCTTTGTCACCATGTTTGTGGTGCCTAATGCATTGTCCAGCGTATAGGGGAAACATCATTTCTCCTAATTTTTCACATAAAGGAGCTAGAAATAAGGCTTTGATTGAGGTTTGAAGCTTCTTTTGCTATTAAAATAAATAAAAATAAAAATGACGTTTTTCCTGTGCTGGCCTATATATATGTATTCCTGATCAACAAAATGGCCGCTCTTAAATATGAGTGCAACCGGTCTATATGTCAGTAACTTTTAATGCACCAAAAATCAAGTCTTAAAAAAAAAAAAAAAAAAAAAAAAAAAAAAAAGGATACGTACAGTATAACCCATAAAACTTGCGTATTACCATTGATACGTGTTTTCTTTACTCGTCATATGGGTTTAATTTTTAAGCCCCCCCCCCCCCTTCCCCGTAATTAAAAGTTTTGCATGGTAGCGCGCACAGTACTGCAATGACAATGTAATTGTACTATGTCGGCACCTCATAATTTCTACAATTTTGGGTTTCTCTTGATATAAATAATAATAATAATATAAAAATGATTATATATAACTATTTGTTTATCAATTGATCTGCATTATACCGTCCCCTCCCCTTGGATTGAAAAAATTTCGGTTATATACTTCTATAGAAAAGGCTAATTCATTTTGTATAATTGCTTTGCAGAGATAACGAGTTAAAACAATGACTAAGATAAACAGAGCTATAGTGGCGAAGTAGTATGCATGCTGGTTTGACGTGCGAGAGATCGTGAGTTCGTTTCTCAGTGGGCATATACATTCGTGGCTTTTTCAGGTGCCGTGATATGTATTGAATCTGCAATCGCGTTCTCCTCTTATTGATGCTCCTTATGTACTGTACGTATACCAGTGTAACAGGTAAAATTGGTAGAAGAGGTGTTTAGGCTCGATAGGTCTAATTAAATTATACATCTCCAATCCAAAATCCTGGCAGTGAAAGTTCATTTTATATAGGTATCACGCAAAGTCAGAGGTATTTCACTATACGCACCCCCATTCTCTTCCATTTCTCTTTAATCACACATTGTTGGGGTTTATCCTATTGTGCAATATAAAACTCATTTTACATTTTATTTACTTTCTTATTTTACTTTGACCCTTCCTTCCTTTCACTTCTCACATAAGAGCCGGGGTGTGAGCAAACTTTGAGTGTAAGCGGGGCAGCCATGAGAATGCCAAGCAGCCCTGTAAGTGAAACACAAAGCAAGCGTGGTCCTACCTGCCTATATATATACAGTACAAAATGTTTACAGGACACCTTTGACAAAGGTCAATAGCTCGCGTCACGCTACCAGATTAAACTGACTTTTAAGAAAATTACTCTGATAAAAAAAGTTTCATATTTTCTTTTTCTATTTTTACTTTTACGTCATTGTGGATTTTTTTCTTCTTTTCATCAAGATTGAGATTCTTGTATAAAAACAAAAGATAAAAATATTAACTAAAATTGAAAGAAAAATACAAGGGAAATTTTTTTAAAAAATATATAAATTTACCAATCGTTTGTAACTTTAATTATAAATCTTATGATATTTTTACTTTCATTTTTATTATTATTTTTAGAATGAGAATTTAATAGTTCAGTATTTTTATATAAAAATTGTATACCAACACAATTTATACTATTATGTATTTTATAGTGATTACTGATTATACTACATAATAAAATAGTTTAAGGGACATTGGTCACCAAAAATTAAATAAAAAAAGTAAAATTCATGAGATGGGACCATCATTCATACACTCAACACTTCTGTCACAAACTAAGGTTAAAAAACTGTGAAGCAGACAATTTTAGAAATTCATAACGTCAACATTTCCGGGTCTACAATCGAAATTGAAGCGCTGGTTGCCTACTTTACAAGTTTTCTCCCCAGTTTGTGAAAGTACTAAAAGATTAAGGGACAAAATATGTGAATATTTATAAAAGCCCCATCACCCTCATCTCATGATTTATCCTCTTTTAGATGTTCAGCAAAATTACTTACTTATATAATATGATATTCCAAAAAGCAACATTTGTGCTCTATAATACATGTCATAATTGTTCAATGCGCATTAACTACGTAATTAAATTACAGAAAGAAAATTAAAATTTGTATTCTTTCCGTGTAAAATACATAATAGTATATAATACACACCCATACAATATTTTTTATCAGTGTATATTCATGAATTATAATATATAGATATGACGCATGAATAACATTTCGCAACAATGAAATAATAATAAAAAAAAGGTGCAAAGTCATATATCTATATAGTATACACGTATCACATGTCAAAAATATATATAGGTACATATCAATATACTGACAGAAACTTTTAATTATAATAATTATGTAATATAATAATCCAGCAGTTAACAAAATGAAATATAATAACCATAATCTGTCTATATACAGTATAATGTTGTATTCATAGAATTTTATAGTATACAACAAAATAAGTTATTAAATTATAAGTGAACAAATTTATTATACCTTTTAACTTCCACTTTTTTATTTTTTATAATTGCTCCACATTTTGTTAAATACTAAAAAAAAGTGGTGTTTTTATTGGTTTATACCATATATTTAATATTTACCAGAGCTTTTTATACAAACAATTAATAATTATTTCTCTTGAATTACCACTTTATATCAGGTATATACGTGCGACCAATTTAATTTTCTAGGTATTTATTTTATGATAATAAAACACTATATATAATTGGTTTTTACTTCAAATAATGAAATAGTAGGAAAGTTATATAACAAAATAATTGAGGAGAAAAAAAAATGCAGTTTTTAGTATTTTGTTTTAATAATACATTCTATTGCATAACTTTTAGAAATGTCCAGAAGTCACGGATGAATATACGTACATGATATATAATAATTATGCTATATAGCATAAATTTAGCAACATTTCCCTTATTAAAGGATAATTTATGCTATAATATAAATTACCCATGTTACAGCATTTTTGTACACCATAATTCCTAATTTTTTAATAAATTTTTTTTGAATCATTTCATTTCATATAAACAAGTATTTACAATATAATAATTATTAATACAATAAAAAGTGTTATATTATAATTATACAGTATAATAAAAGCAATTAAAAAAATTACTTTGTTCAAAAAACAACTTTATGGGATCACAATGATTTTTAGATTTATATTTAATGATAATAAATTGGACATCGTTTCTGATCAAATACACGATTTGCATTAATTAATTTTTTGTTTTGATTTTTCATCGTCACTAAAGTGATCAAATTGTTAACTTAAAGGTTTTTGTTATGGAAAAACCGATTCCATCATTAAAAGTTTGCAACAATGAAGAAATTCTATAATATAAATCGTGAATTCGTGCTGCACAAAATTTCTTTTCGATATAATAGGCATGAATTACCACATTAGTGCTACTACCAGTAAGATAGAATTACACACCTTATTTTAAACTTAATATTTTGACGTATAAGGCATACTGTAGTTTGCTACTGAAATTTAAAACATCTGATGCACCGATTGTAAAAAATCATTAATCAAAACGTGTTAAATTTTGTTAGTTATTTAAAAAAGAAAATGAAGTTCGTGAGAACAACATAATTAACAAAAACTGCCAGTTGCACGAACTAATTTAAAAAAATCACCATCACTGCACACAAAAATCGTTAATTTCTCTCACTTCAATAATAACATTTGACCTGACCTTGACCTATACAGTTGAACAAAAGAGAATAGACAAGAGGGAGGTATATAAAACAAAAGTGGTGCACATCACATTTTTTTTTTATTTTAGAGCGTGTGAGGCTATTATTTGTTTGACGTATAAAGTGCTGAGTTGAGAGTTAATAACTTTTCAAACTCTTTTCTTTCTCAAAATAATATGCATACGATCGATCAAAGTTCACCAGGAGTTACCGTATATGGAGAGAGAGAGAGAGAGAGAGAGAGAGAGAGAGAGAGAGAGAGAGAGAGAGAGAGAGAGAGAGAGAGAATGACGCTTTTCTAATAAAATAGCATAATACATATTTTATCCTTCCATATTGTTGACGTAAATTTAGTGCTTATTCAATTATTTTTCACATCTGATCCACTTTTTTTCCTTTTTTTTTTTTCTTTTTTGCCATATTGTGTTATTGCATAGTGCTTCACCTTTTACCAATCCCGTCAAGACATTGTCTTGTTGCTGACGAGTGCAATGGAAACCACATACGGGCCTGTCACAGCCTAAATACACAGCCCGATATTCACTATGGCAGCCTTAAGGAACCGTAGAAACGTCTTAGCAGGCTAGTCAAAGCAATCACGATGCATGTTCACGAATGTTTTCGTAAACACACATCGTAGCTGCAGCTCTCACCCTCCTATTCACGTCAAGCAGTGACTCCAACCTGCGATCGTTTAGGAGCACACAGCTACGAGTCAAACTACTCAAGTCTACTACTACTTGTGGTATAATTAAACAAAAGCCAAAATTTCTTTATTTCCTTCCTTCCTTCCAATCATGAAAGTTCTTAATTTCTCATTCATTTGTTGGATTATTTTGTTGAATTACAAATATTTTTAATTATATTTTTAAAGTTATGGCATCAGAGGTGATAAAAAAAATCTCCTACTATGATGGTATATAGTTTAAATAGCTACAAATTTAATAACACGTAAAAGTTACACTTGAGGAATAAGTACTTGCTCTTTATGTTTATAGTCATTAAATTTTAAAGTACGAATTTTACTGCACTATTTTTATTATGATCTTCATCATAAAATATAAAAAAAAGTATAGTAGCAAACATTTACATACAGTGTAATAAATAAATCGGTTGATTCTTGAGAAATATCAATAAAGTGATGTATTGATTTGATTCCAATAACACAGTTAAAACACAGGGAAGTAAAATTCCAATATTTATTGATTTTCAATACCAAAGAGGATCATTAAGTAATATAGACTATCAAAGTAACGTTTCCCCCCCCCCCCCTCTTACTTAACACTGTGCAGATTAATTTTTTAAAGTGCAAATTAACTTAACGAGGCAACAGCCATTTTGGTGCCTATCTTGTACGTAGAAAATATACGACCATACTTTTAGATATATACAAAAAAATTAATAGCCTTAAAATTAGATCCGTTCTATAAGCGATGTGAACTACATTTGTCAATAGAATGAAACATTAATGTTACTTGCAAATCCTGTTTTCTGCTACTAAAATATATAGTATTAGTTACTTAAATTGCGCACCCTTGGTGGCGGCCATTTTGGTGGTTTATAATGCTCATTTTTTGTTGCAAGAAAAAAGGGTTTAAGAACAACACAATTTTAAAGTTTAACATCAATTTAATTTGGGGGAAAAAAAGAATTAATTTCCAATTAAATCAAAAAAAAAAAAAAAAAAAAAAAAAATTGTATGTATTGTTATGATTATATTAATAATTTCCTGAAAATCTCTCGTATTATATACAAAACGAAAGATTGTCAAAAACTCATAATAGTCTAATATGGGAATAGTTTTACCCCTACTTTTCTATAATAATTTATGTATATACAAATCTTATTATAAATTTGTACTGGCCACATTAAAAGTAGAGTAATATTGATTTATTTCAACCATTATTTTCGTCTATATATCAACAGTGACTTATACAAAGAAATGTATATCAACAACAGACGACACAATAAGCTGTACCAATGTTACCACAAAACGACCAAAATCTGCAGATATATATTTGATCTCTGACCTCTATACTCTTAATGAAATTAGAACATGAATCATAATTTTAAACTGTTTGTATATATAATAGTAAAAGAGCTATATAATATAATAAAATAGTTATTTTAAGCCTTTCCGTGTTTCAGGTACATGATATATTTTTATTTTTACGGTCAACAAAAACTTATTCACGTGATTATTTCTATCAATGACGTCACAGCTTTACCTCGCGTGAATTCAGAATTTATTTCTATTCATAAAATACTTTTTCAATATTAAAAACCATTTTACACATCCTAATTGGTAATAATGAATACACTATTTGACACTATATCTTTAATTTTTCAAAATACATGTTTTACATAGATATATAAACATTTTACGTGTGCAGGTAAAACTATTACCTAATACTATACTAAACTTGTATCAAATTAAACATTCATTTTATGATGACTAATTTGACAGCGGATTTATATTGATTTATCATTACTCTGATTTTTGAGAGAAATCATATCTAGCGTCATTAAATTTTGATCCTCAATAGGTAAATACATAATACTGACTTCCAGTGAACATTTGGATCATGGCACTACTTGGATACCTACTTCTCTTGTAGTTATCATTTTTACTGAAAGAAGAAATTTCGTAATTTATGGTGCATTTATATCATTATATAACATAAATGTTGCTAAATTATAAAGCATAAATAATTTTACTTTACAACATAATATTTATGCAATGTTATATACGTATCTATTAAGAAGTATATTATATAGCATAAATTACGATAATAACTGAAAAAAAAAAAAAAAAAAAAAAAGCTACAGCATAATTTGTGACGTATCTATTTTTGAGCATGTTTAAAAGATTAACCTGTACAACTACTTCACTACAAGATTTAACATTTTTGTACTCATATAACGTATTTTGTGATTACTTTGGTATGATTATTTAATAATAAAGATATGTATATAGGTTAAATACGAATGACGTCATACTGAATACGCTTCGACACCAAACACAATTATAGCATAAATATTATGTTGTACAGCATAATTATTTGTATATTGTTCTAATTTAGTATCATTTAGAACTATTTTTTAACTGGCAAAACGTGTCATTTTCTCATACTTGCGGTCCATGTTATTTAGTGCTCACATATGGCGTCGATATTTAAATGTATGCAACCACCCTATTATCACTACACAAGGGTAGTCAGTGTAGGTGTACTGTACAGCAAAAGTTCCCGAACTGGGCAGTGGCGGCCGCTGCGTTTTCTCATAAAGATACCATAGTGTGCTTGCGGGTTGCCTATACAAATCGTTCGGAACTTTTGGCCAGAGCTGTACATCCATAACAAAATCACTACTCTATATCATCAACTCTCTCTCTCTCTCTCTCTCTCTCTCTCTCTCTCTCTCTCTCTCTCTCTCTCTCTCTCTCTCTCAGTACTTATACTATTAGTACTTATACTTACTCAATCAAAAGGAAACAATTAATTACAAATAATCAGATTAAATTTCAATAAAGTAGGCTTGTGTAATATAATATTATAGGTAGTGTAGTGTTGATACGTAATGAGGCGATTTGAATCCCATAATACACATTAATTATACTCCAGTGCTACTAATTGTAAAACGTAATTAACAAAGGTGTATTATATATATTATTAATTTATTGCAGGCTATATGTTTATTAAATGCAATGACTGCTGCTATTATGTTTTACTAATTCTATATATAGGTTTATCGTGTTCAGAAATATAATAACTGCAAATAATACGATATAGGGTTTATATCAAATGCTATAAAAGCTTTTGCTACAATAATTTCCATTTGTGTTCGCAATTATGGTACAGATACTGTAATATGATATTTTACTTTTCATTATATTCACTGTATATTTTCATATTTGAAAATATACAGTGAATTCAATGTCCATTAAATGTCATCGACTTATGGCTTATTTTATAGTCAATTTTCCCTCTCTATGGAACACTATAGCGTTCGTTCGTTCGTTTTTTTTTTTATTATAATTATTATTTTTTAATTACCAGTTATTAACGACATTATTATTATTATTACATTACAGTTATGACATTACAGTTATTACCAGGTAACGACAAGACATCAAACTTTGTAAAATTACGTGGTGGCTATAGCGGTTCAGTAAAAGCTTGTAAAGATTTATAAAGTGAGTCGGAAGACATGTAATGGACATTGCAGTAATCTAGTAATACGTTAAATAAAGAATGCACGGTATTTCAATATAGTAAAGTTTTATATCACAGTGTCTGTGTACATCATAATATATGTATTGGATATTTTATTGAAATTCTCACTTCCACACGGACACACAATTAAATGCATATTATAATAATTAATACTAGCACCGAATCAGCAAAATTCATTTTATATTTTTAAATACATACAGCATATTATGAACTGTATCTATTTATCTTTTATCCGTTCAAAATGTATTATTATATAAATTTTTAACACAATTTTATTTTTATAACTAAATAAACGTATACAAAAGAACGTGAAATTAAATCAACATTTGTGTCTATATGTACGTCCCCGTCGAGAACCTTGTATATATTATTATAACCTTTTGCTTTGAGATAAAATAAACACGCTGTATATGTATAAAGAACTTCACGCAAAGAAAATTTTCATTAAGTTGATTTTTTTGTTGTATATTCTTTATATTAATATATAAAAAGAAAAGTTCCTATAAAGGCTGTATGCAAAATGCATAATCTTATGTAAAAGACAAATTGACAGCTTCGTGTACAGAGAGATGCAGAGTACTGCTTGTACATCATTTGTCCCCTACGTCACACAAATTTTTAATAACAAATCAGTGTCTTGAAATTTTATTGTTTTACAGTAAAAATTTGCTGAAAGAATCCAAAATATCTAAACAATCCTGACTTCCTGTGAACGTTTGGTGCTCTAGCTACCTGGATAGCAACATCACCTGTAGTTATCAATATTATAATATTTATCTTTGTACTACCTGGATAGCTAGTACACCTGTCATTATCATTTTTACCTTTGTAATACCTGTATAGCTACATCAATTATATAGTTATTATTTTTTTATCATTATACTACCTGGATATAGTAACTTCATCTGTATAAAAAATATAGTTTTATAATTATTATAGGATTTACTTTTGCACTCACAACGTAATAATAATAATAATAGTAACTTTATTAAGGCGTTGTGAGGGTTTGACTAGTTCTATTGTACAAAACCTTGACCATAAATGAACACATGAAAAATACATTACACAATGACTGCTTTGGTCATTCTCAAATTATAAGATTGCATTCTCAAGTGTATTAAGTTAAGATTCAATCACTAAGGTAAAAAAAAAAAAAAAAAAAAAAAAAAAAAAAAAAAAAAAAAAAAAAAAAAACAAACGCGTGTGAATGAGAAGAAAC
>OX439129.1:45701146-45803646 GCA_949318235.1 Ecdyonurus torrentis
AAGCTGTGACGTCAGTGACCGGCAGCGGCATTTTGTGAATTGAAAATAAATTAGAAATCAATGACTCCGGCCAAATCAACGTCAATTTTCAGGTTTGTTAGGATATTACGCAACTTTTTTGTTCAAGGTGTTCTACGCCTTAAATCTTTAATAACAATACAACAAAATTTAAATACCAGCCTTTAAAAGTTTAAGCCATAATATTTTACTTTAAATTATTTCAATATATTATATCAATTTAATTTTAGAAAAACTTAGTCTTTCTTCTGCGAAAGGAAAAAATTATTTAGTATGTCTATGTATAAAAAAAATAAATTTTCTCAATTCGTGTGAATGGTTTCGTTTTTCCTTGGTGCACGCCCTAGCATACTTTCTCACCCTCATTCTCTTGCCAATAAATTTATATTGAACATTTTAGTGTAACTTTGCCTCGTTAGCTCCACGCGATCATTAATTTTTATTTCTTCAATTTACTCGCAATTATTCACAATTGTTACAAAATTACAATTAGCTACGCAATTAATCAAAGTAGGAGGATATTTAAATGTTTAAACAAGTTTGCAGCAGTATAGTTTATTATTAGTATATTTATATTATTATTTATTATATTTCAATGTGTACGAAATGTATTAGTTGGTATTTAACAACGTAATAGTCGCATTATAATTTTTATCATTATATTATATTTTTTTAAGGAAATTGTAAGACATTAACTAGGACATTATAATTTTTATTTTGTTATAAAACGACCATTTTTATGACTTTAATTATATAAAAACATTAAAAAATATATATATTTTTTTCAATCAAAACTGTATACTAAAATTCAAAATATATATTATGGTTTTTGCAGTAAGTATTCTTATTCTTCAAAATATTGCAAACATTGTAACATTATGATAGAGGCCATTAAATTGATTTGCCGTAAATAAATCCCAGCATTCTAATCGAAGTAATTGAGTAATTATACTACATAAACACAATTTAAACCATCGCATTATATAAATATAATAATATAATAAATCATAATAAATTCTAATTAAATAAATAGATGTAAAAGTTTAAAATACATACATCAAGTAATTGAAGTATGAAAGAAGAAGGGTAAATTATGAAAGATTACGGGTCAGTAAATACGGGAAGTCATAATATTTAAAGTATTTTTAGAGGAGAGGTGGGCTAAGGGCAAGTAAAAGGTCAACAGTATACTGGTCAAATGTAATTGTGAGACATAGAAGTGAATTTAAATATCTTCAAATATCATGTATAAAATTGTGCTATAGGACAAAATAGTGATATAACATTGTAAACAGAATTACGGATAAAATCGTATCTAGTTCAAGCTATCCGAAATTTGAAGACACAAATTTATCAAAATCAGGAAGACCATAATAATAATAATAATATTGCATATTCTGAAAAAGTGAATCATCCTGAATTTATTGATGTTTGTGATTTATAATTTTTAAGCTCATGTTTTAGATTGTTTGAAAATTGCGTGATACGCGGTCCTCGGGTCGGTAACTTTTTAATTATAGCGTATGCATACAAAAGGAACACGATTTTCATAAATTTATTAAAAATACTTAATGAACTTAAAAATTAGAAAATCGCATACCAATCGATTCACAACAATGCACACTTTCCAAAAATCTTTTTTTTTTTTCTTTTTTTTTCTTTTTTTTTTTTTTGTATTTTTATATACATTTTTTTTTAAACTTTCAGCCCATTCACCAAATGGCTTACAGTGATATCTCTTCTTGTGACGCATTTTTCTTACATTTAAGACATGAGCGACGTTAATCAACGTCATTCCGTAATGTTCATGAGGGTGGGAAAAGGGGTTGTCAAAACTTTGCTAACATCTGCAAGGAGAGAGGAAGAATTCAATTCTTGCCCGGCATATTCAGATCATGTTAGATTAATCATGTGATTATTTCAAAAACTATTTCTACACGTAGATAATTCGATTAACATTCATTATCAGTTTCTAAAAGTGGTTAAAATTTGTAAGTTTTAGATTTAGACCTACATATTTTATAGAAATTTGCATTTATTTGCATTAAATGTATACCATAAGCTAGACAATTAGGGTGTATATAATAAAATTACAAAGCTCAAATAATACACTTCTTATTATGAAAACAATTTTCATAGCATCGGTTCATACAGAGCAATATTTGTGTTAAAAGCAATAAATTTTATTACAAATGAAATTTAATAATTTTATAAAGGTGATTACACATAATCAAATCTCGGAGATTGCAAGCAATAAATATGATTACATGATGAAAATATTGCATGGTGTAAACAGGCTGTTAGAATTAAACAGTTCCTGAGTGGCTTATTGCCAAAAAATGATGTGAAAGATTTTTTTTTTTTTTTTAAGAAATATTATACGGTCCAAAATAATAATTTTTAAAAGAAGCTAAAACTGCTGAACGTTTCCATTTATTATTTTTAAAAATTAGAAATTACGATAATTTTTAATATACAAAGCACAAAATAATTACTATAGTTTCAAAGGTTTAGATTGCAAATTAATACGTGCATACGATTTGTAAAAATGTAGTTACAAATTTAGTAATTACAGTTCAACTTAATTTTCTGATTAGAGAACAACAAATAGACTACGTATTAGCCAGGACATATACGTTACTGTGCATTTATTTGCATCTGTAAAAAAAAAAAAAAAAAAAAGTCATAATATAAAAAAGTATTATTTAGTTAGCATTCTGCATAATCTTTATGATATCATTGCATGCATGGGAAATGAAACATAATTTTATTATTTTGAGTTCTAAAAAAATTTAGAAACCAATAAATTTGAAAAAAATTTCAATTGAAATATTGAAAGAAAACTTTGAATAAGTCTCAAATTTATTATTAATACGTAATATATTTTATATACGTAGTTTGACTATGCAGGAATTTATATTAAAAGCTTCAAAATAGATATTTCAAATTTGTTGCAATATTTTTGTTTCAGTGAAATTGTCACTCTCACTTTATAATCTTTGTTTCTCCAAGCAGATGTTGCATTCTCCACATTACGGCATTGCTTGTCGAGCACAAAATGAAAATATCTAATAGAAAATGAATAAAATCCAGACCCTCTTTATTCACTTTAATAAAAATATATAGGTCAACTCAATGTTATATTTATTACAATTGATTCAAAAGTTTTTATCTTTATGAAAGAAAATTTTTGTCTAAAAAGTTAAAGAATTGTGTTCAAAAAATCAATTTTACCATAATACGTTAAAAATAAACAATATACCAGTTTTTGTTTACGTAATTTTCATATTATAAGTTTTTCAATACCATCAAATGCTAGTCCAATTTCAGAAGCATTTATTTATAAAAACATAATTGCAGCAACATGGTATTATAATGCTGTACAGCCAGATAAATATGTTATATAAAACATAATTAATTATTTATGAAATATATTATGCTAAATGATATAAAAACCACAAATAACATAATTTCCTTTCATTCGTCAAATTTTTTTTTTTCGTACCAAGTTTAAATTCCAAAACAATTCATTGTTAGTTTTTCTGCTTACATCAAAGCGTAAGGTTAAAATTGTGAGCAAAACAAAAACTACCTATAGTACGATCTGGAAAAAATATTGATAACAAACCTCATTCACTATCATATAAAATTGTAAAACATTGAATGAAGTAAAATCATCATTATTTTTCAACGATGACTGAAATGTGAATGTTATATTTAAACTTATTAAAAACATTATATGTATTTATGGTTTTAAATATTAAACATCATTTTTTTCAATTCACAACCTTTTACTTTTACTTTTTTTTACTATTAAACTGAGAGATATATAAGAAATGAAAAAAGTTACTAAGTATAGAAAAATTTCATACGATATATTCTTATATATATATATATATATATATATATATATATATATATATATACACACACACACACACACACACACACACACACACACACACACACACACACACACACACACACACACACACACACACACACACACATACACACACACACACACACAGTATATATATAAAATATATATTATTTTAAGGATTTAATTCATGTCTCAAGAGAGATCCAAAAGTCCATTACTCTGTAAAGTGTAAGTCGTTCATAAGCCAGCCCTAAATCTTCTTACTTTGGCATACAAATAATATACTATAGAGGAGATGAGAGAGAGAGAGAGAGAGAGAGAGAGAGAGAGAGAGAGAGAGAGAGAGAGAGAGAGAGAGAGAGAGAGAGAGAGAGAGAGAGAGAGAGAGAGAGAGACTGGGACGTTTTATCCCTCGATGTAAGTTTGACAAAACTTGCAGACCATCTAGGACATTTTGTATTTAAAGTTAAGTTTTCTTATTACGATCAAACTTATTTCAAGAATTCTGAAATATATTTCATTTTATGTTTTTGTCTTTTTGTACCGTATAACTTTAAGATATCCCTTAAAAGCATATTGACATTTCTCTCACATAAAGAAGTAACTATGAGGTGATAGACTAATATGTTATCTGAACTATGTTGTACTGCAAAATTATGATTCACATTCACAGTAAGGAAAGCTTCACTGTAAAGCCACTCTATGCAGAAGACGTTCAATAACAATATATTGTTATGTGGTACATACGTGGACAAAAATAAATACGCAATAATTATGCTATATAGCTACTAATTTTCAGCAACATTTAAGCATTACAACATAATTTACTATACTGTAAATAATAAATATTGTTATATTGCATACATATATATTATGTTATACACCGCAGAATAACTATTTAAAGGAATAGACCGGAGAAAAACATGAGCATTTATATCACAAAACACTTGATGGGATTTACATAAATAACATTAGTTTGTCTCAAAACCCAACAATAACCCCGTAGCAGTGATCAGAAAATTCGATTTATGCAACCCGCACAACATTTTCATACTAATTTTTGCATGTTTCTGACGTCATAAACATGAATTTTCATGCAAATTGCATACTTTACAGTATTTTCACACTCTCTGGTAGGGCTACATTAACATTCTGGTAAAAACTGTCATCAGTTTTGAAGATCTCATTGCGTGTTTATTCATTAAAAAGCACATGTTGTTTTATGTGGTCTATGGCTTTAAGCAATTTCAATTTAGCAACATTTGTGCTATAATGACATAAATGTAGCATAAATTATGTAATTTGTTCTTATCGTGTAAGGAACGTGTATATTGTATACACCCCTAACTGAACCACAGATCAACTTCCAGTCACCTGTTCAATTTAAGTTAACCCTACCTCCAAATTGTTAAACTCATGGTTAAACGAGTCAGCATCTCAACTATTGATGTAAAGCATTGCAGTAAAATTTCACTTTTCCGTGTCTCATGTAAATAATTTTTTTCTGACTTTATGAAAATACAATACATTTATAAATGTGGACTTTAAGGGTTGTATATAGTTGGCTTGTATCTCAAAATTGAAAAAGCAAACTTTGAAACTTTATGATCTCAGTTGAAAGTTAATAGTAACAGCTACCTATGATAAAATTTTCAGGACTCGTGACCATCAGAAAAGAGAGAATATAATTATTAAAATTAACATGGGCTCTAATGGGACTAAAGTTTTAAAAAATAATATTTTAAAATCTAGCATGGTGACCCCCCAACTTTTTTATATTTTTGAAGATAACTTATCCTAACGTATCACTGTGCAAAATTCTAGCTTTTTCTGTCTTTACAATTTTTTAGACAGATCCCGCAGTACCTGATTTCCCGCCTTAATAAACGTGCTCCATTTAAAACATGGGATTTTTATAAAGCAATACAGTAAAGTTTAATATCACAGTTTTGAAATTCTTTACAACTCTACATTCTACAAATCATCATTATACTATAAGATTTTTTTTTTTTTTTTTTTTTTTTTTAATATAAAATGCTTGTTTGTTAAAATTTCATTAATTTCATTAAAAGTAAAATTTGAATTTCCGCTCAGTTAACTTTTCCTTTCATACACAGTACCAAGAGTGAGAGAGGGAAAGTTATGATTTACAGCAGTAATTATTACATACATACTGTGCTGTATATTTAAAATGTAAACAAATATTCACGTTTATACGTAACGTCGGCATAATTCAAACATAACGAACGAAAATAAAGTTGAAAGGAAACAAAAAAAAAAAAAACGTGGGAAGGTAACACGTAAAGAAAAAAAAAAAAAAAAAAAAAAAAACGGCATTGAAAATACTATGCATGGATTATTTATTATAGCTCACAATGTTCTATTATTATTTATTAGAATATGACTTATAACTATATTAGAGGAAATTGTACAAAATTAGGCACAATTGGGAACTCATCTGTGAAAAATACGCGAAAAATTTTCCGTTACAAAAACTAAATTATTTAATAAATATATAATGGAAAAAAGTTAATTACCCCAATTTAATGTCACTTGATTTTATGCCAAATACATAATTTAATTATTATAAAATATTTTATAAATGTTATAAATATACTATATACTTTTTTTTCTTTGAAAAATAAAAATTTATTTACGTTGGTCAAGAAATGTATAGTAACGCTATGTGTTCTCTCTCTCTCTCTCTCTCGCTCGTAAGGATAATAAAAATAAAGTACATATTTTATAATATATACCTATTTTATGAAACATAAATTTTCCTGATTTTACTAAGATAATTAAGCTAACCAACATATTTGATATGCAATAGACAGCGCAATAAATTGTGTATTTAAAAATGTTGCTGAAGTTGTAGGCTAACATAATTATTACATCTTTATGTCCATGCTGCATGGTAATAGACCGAGCTGGTATGGCCAAATGGTGAAGGAAGCTATGACTCGTAACTCTGTACTCCTCACCGAGTGTAGGTTCGAGCCACTGCTAGGTATACGTATACGTGAAGTGTGAGAGCACAACACGTTGCACGATGCATGTTTATATACATGTATTCCATGACGACGCACAGCATTCGGGAGGTGCATGATCGATGTGATTGCACCGACCAGCCTGCCTAGATGTTTCCACGGTTTCTCTAGGCTGTCATGGCAAATGCCGGGCTGTGAACTTAGGCCGTGGCCTGCCCATGTGTGCTTTTCCATTAATTTGGAAAGTCCTTACCTGTCGATAAGACAATGTCTTGACTGGGACTGGGATTGGTGAAGCACGATAACACAATATGGCAAGCAAAAAAATTATATACATATATATTTTTTTCAGTGTAAAAGTAACTTGAAATATATGTAAAAAGAGAATATTATATACTGTAGTTATTATTCTTTCATATATAAATTTATAAATATACATAATAAAAACAGTACACGAAGGTATAAACAATTTTCATACTTTTAATTTACGCCGACATACAGGTGACTCATTTGTTACAACAAATTTTCCTACACAATTTTAAGAGAAAAGAATTTTTATATTTTTTAGGTAAATAAACAAAATTTTATTTTGTAAATTTTCCACGTCATTTTGCGATTATTAAATGTAAATGTTGTATGTATGTTTTTTTAATGTAAGCAGCATTTTAATTGCTTTAAAAACTAAAAGCATCATTGCTCTTATAATTTTGCAAAAAATGAAAGGCTACAATTATATATATATATATATATATATATATATATATATATATATATATATATATATATATATATAATATATATATATATATATATATATATATATATATATATATATATATATATATATATATATATATATATATATATATATATATAGAGAGAGAGAGAGAGAGAGAGAGAGAGAGGATTTAGTTTTGTAACTTCAAGTTGATAAAAAATTTCTATACTGTTGAATTTATTTTTCTATTCCAAATATATATGTACACTTTTTAGACATTTTTGACACTATGGAGTATAAAAATAAAATGTTGAAAAAAGAAGTGTTTTTTTGGACATGAAACGTATTTTAGTAGAGCATTCTCATGCTCTCTCTCTCTCTCTCTCTCTTTTCCTCTCACACACGCATGGAAATGACAGCAAAAGTTCACATTGACTTTACATATAAATCTCACTCCATACATTTATATTTTGAGAGAACAAACTTTAAAAAAATAAATTAAATAATTTAAATACAAAATAAGTTCAAATATAACAGGAGGTTTTCATTTATTTATTTAAATTAATAAAACTCTTCTCTTTCTTTTCACATAGGTTTTATAAACAAATATATTTTTTACCCTCTTTTTTTTATTTCAATTTTAATTATTCTCATGGTGTGATGAGAGACGATAATAAAAAATAATGATTGGTTCTAAGTGGGATCTGCTAAATTAAAATAATTAATTAAGGTAAGTACGAAAATAAATGTGAAATTATTGGTTCCCTTATTACTTTTTTTTTTCAGTTTGATCTTCACAATGGACCTTTAGTTCCATTAGGAAAAAAGAAGAAGAAAAAAAAAAAAGAAATAAGTTTATTGCTTTGTGCTTTTGATTAATTATAAAAAAGCAAAGAAAAATTTGCATGTAAATCATTTTAACGCTGTAAAGAAAAAACAATATAATATATTTAAATATATAATGTGTGTATATAATATACTAAAAAAACTTGTAATTTGATAGATTCGCATAAAGTTTTCCTTTTTTATAGGTAAATCGTACTGTATTCCTATACATTTTGAGCGAGCGAGCGAGCGAGCGAGCGAGCGAGCGAGCGAGCGAGCGAGCGAGAGAGAGAGAGAGAAAGAGAGATAGAGACGAAAAAATAATTTTCTAATAAAAATAGCAGCCTCCTCTTTCTTTTATAAAAAAATCTGTTATGAGCACTTCATCATGCTTCCAATAGTCTTGTCCCAAGATAGAACACTAATATTTTTTTTGTACTGCAATAAAATTGCTTGCAAGGCAATTTAATGTTCTTGAGATTATAGTTTATAGCATGCTAAAAATATTGCACCGTTTAAACATGAGTTAAAAAATTGATTACTGAAATAATTTATAAAAACAACTTTAAACATACATTCACTAACTTAACAGCATTCCCTTATACATTTAAGTCCAACACCGAGTTTTTCTTTCTTATTTTAGAGATTACATATAGCAAGGCTTAAGATTTTGTGCCAGATTATATACTTTTCTCTTGCATTTCCTAAACTAACTCTTAGGAATTGTGTGTTAAAAATATCTTATCCAGTGTTTTCTGTGTCGAGTCATTAGTAAAACGCAGAGTAGAAAAGGAAATGAATCTGGTCCATTACCCCACTTTAACTTGTGTTCTATACCCCCTCTTGAGAGCAAAATGTTAGAACGAGCACTTTATAACAAAAAACAAGGACCAGAATAGAAACATTTTTTCCTAACTATAAAATAAAATAAATTATGTAATTTATGTCATAGCATAAATATTGCATACTAAGACCATATCATAAATAATTATGCCGTACAATGTAACTGTTATAATTATGCTGAAAATAGCATAAACTATTTTAATATAAATATACCTTAATTGGGCTACTACAATTTTTTTTAGTATATTTATTTTTGAATGGGCATGTATTCACATTCAATCTATATTATTATTTAAATATGGTAAATTCAATAATTGAAAACACAAATTACAGTGCTGTTCGTAAATCCTGATTTCTGCTACTAAAATGACGATCAACTATGGTTATTTAAATGTATTGCACATTTTTGGTGGCAAGAAAACAGAAGTTTTACGAATTACAATGATGTTTGTTCGTAAACCTCTTTTTCTTGCTATACAAAAAATGCGCATTACTAAATTACATTTGAATAACCATATAGTTGATCGTCATTTTAGTATAAGAAAACAGGGGTCACGATTAACATTATTACCTAAACTTTCTCTATACTATAAGCTGTCTTTAATGTACGTATTGGTTCAGAGATAGGGCATGTTGCTCTCACGGCACCTATTGCCTACATGTTTTGAAATAAATATAATTATTTATTGATGATTTTAATTTGATTTATTGTTGATTTAATTTTAGAATTCACGCGTTAAAATTTGCAGAAGACGATCGAACTCCACTGCAAATTCAAACAAACGAGTAACGGAAAATGACGCCACAGGCTTTTTTTGGGACGTGGCAGTCATTTTTTATTTACAAATTAATTACTGTAATGTAATTAATAAAGGTAAATATTGACTTCAATAGAATATAGAATATACTATGGTTATGCTTTTTCTAAATATGTGCTCAAATACTGTTCCAAAAATCATTATTTTTCCTCATTAGTATTATATAGCTATTTAATTAATGAATGCTCTGAGAGATCGCACAAATCTAATGTATTAATTGTTATCCACAATGCAGGATTTAACACCGACTTCTGGAGAACAGTTGGTGCACCACCTGGATAGCTACTTCATCTGCATATAGTTATAATATAGTTATAATATAATTTTAAATTCTGTACTCACAACGTATTATAACGTTTTTAACTTTTCTGCTATTTCATGTATTAAATTTTATTTCTAAACCATTATTTTTTTTCTCAGAAAAAGGTCGATAAATTTATTAAAAGTTGTATAAATTATACATAAATATATATTGAATATAAATATTTGTAATATTATTGAATTTTAGACATAAAATAATTTGAGGTACAATTTCTGTATAAACATGAATATAGCAAATTTCTTGCCTGTTTGCCTGGGGAAAATCGAACTTGACTCCAATATTTGGTTTAAGTGCAGAAATGCTCTCACCTGGAACCAAAAGAAAAGGAAAACATTAGTTTTGTTTTAAAAATACAATACTTAATAATTCACATGAATTCACACATTGAGAGTATACAAGAACATAAATTTTTGCATGGTAAAAATGCAGGTGAGTGCGTCTGCAAGTCTGCATGCATTTGAATATCATAAAATAAACCAGAGAGAAATTTTCTTCAGCGATAACAATAGCACCCATTACAGATAATATTATGAGTAACAAATCTTCTAGTGCAATTTGATTGTGCATTTTCCTCTCTCTCTCTCTCTCTCTCTCTCTCTCTCTCTCTCTCTCTCTCTCTCAAAATAATAAAAAAATGTATTAGTAAAAAGAGAACAAAAGTAAAAAAATTCAGGACTATATTTATTTCTAACAAAATGAGATTTCCAAGAATGCATAATATGCCATAATGCTATAAGGCAAAAAAAAAAAAAAAAAAAAAAAAAAAAAAAAAAAAAAAAGCATAAAATTTTTTTATACAGCTTGACACAAAGTGTAATTATAATTATACACAATATTATCGTATATGAGTCATAAAAATTTTGTTGTTCTAACTGCTTACATTTTTACTTTTTATTTCACTTTCAGTATTATCCCGTAATGCTAAAGTAAAGGATATTCAAATTAAGAGCCTCCTCTGCTTATTTCATATCTGATTAATTAGATATCACCACCAGATAACTTTCATTTACATGAGTATCCAACACTGCAGTCTAAATGCAGAGAAAATGAATTTTTATTGTTACTGAAATCTTTGCTCTTGCATTATTTCGAATTACCCTAGAAGAAAATTAACTGCAAAATTTTATTTTATATACATTTCGTTTGCTATACATGTGTATTATATAGATACATGGTGTTATATAGTGTGTGCAGTTATATGTGTGTGTTTTACGAGTCTCTTGGCGACTGTTAATGACAAAACAACAAATAATCTGTCAACTGCAATGACGTAACATAGACTTAACTGATGAATTTTAAATTTATGCCGAGCAGTATAATATAGCGAGCATGCTTAGCCTTTATGCAATATCCAATTGTTTCTTAGGTTATAAATATTCATCGAGTCATTAAAATTATTGTATGCCTTATTTTCAAGGTAGGTAGGTAGAGAGAGAGAGAGAGAGAGAGAGAGAGAGAGAGAGAGAGAGAGAGAGAGAGAGAGAGAGAGAGAGAGGTTGTATTGTGAGTTTTTTACATTGTAGAAATAAAAATGGGGGAAAACTATGTAAAGACAAAAATAATTTCAATTTTAGCGTTTTGAGAATTAAGATTTCAGAAGTAAAAAATAAATTAATAAATAACTAAATAAATATTCAAAGGTATTTTTGGAGTGTTTATATATGAAATGGAGAAGAGTTATAAAATTATTTCTTTTTAAAACAATAAATTATATAAGTACGCACATATAAAACTATATTTATAGGACAGTTAAAGAAATAAACGAATTTAACAAATCACCTTAATTTTTTTAAATAATTCAAGCATATATACAGTCCGTGCCACCTAAGGATGTTCGCGATTAATCGAAATAGAGCCACGAGCCAATAGACGCTCAAGCGCCGAAGGTCACTAGGAGGTGGGGTAATGTTAACTAAATGGAGAGTTTTTAAATGCTCTCTAATTGGTCGCATGCTTAGGTGGCGCGGACTGTATATATGTATATATATATATATATAGGCATTATTTTTACACAACAGTTTACAATATATAAAACAACGGTATATGTGTAAAAATATACAAACATTTGAAAACCAATTATTCTAAATACTTTACTACCATTACATTTGTACAAAAACATTCAAAAGTATGTAAATAAGTTTGGTATAATTATAATCATATGAAAACATATATATAAACAAATGTGTAGGTTTTTATTTCAAACAAACCAATTTAATCTTGTTATTTGAAACCTCTTTTATGTATATATAATAGTTGTGTTCAGTAATTGTCTTTGATTGGATTAAGTGAACAAAAAAGGAGCACCATGCATATAAGTTTTACAATCCCATGCTTCTCTGCTCACCACTTTGTATTTATATACTTCTCATCTCTTTGATCACAGACGGTATCAAACGAAATGACGAGATCGAAATAAAACGATCGTTATCTCATTTCACATACTATCTCATGTACGAACATACATACATACATATGACAAGAGAAATGTCCCAAAGTATGTATTACAGTACATTGTTACGTACTTCTATAGTACAATAAATAGTTTGTATACTGTAGTTACGGCTACATACTGCTTTGGTATATTATATTGTAAAATAGATTGACCTTAGGAGTCCCTATAGCAAGTACATTATCAATAAATTATTCTTGTATATTGTTCAAAATCTCACTCCAATAACGTGTAGTTAAATTGCAATCGTGACCTCTTAACAATGACAAACATTTTTACACATTTCTTTGGAGCGATAATTACGAAAAAAAAATTTACTTTAATAGAATGCCAGGTTTATTAATCTTGTAAATTACGATAGGTTATAAATATTAGCCTATAGAACAGGTACTGTATACTATTATACTACAATAATACCTGATACAGGTAAAACATACTACAATAAAGGTGTTTCTAACTTATAGTATAGGTAGCATTTCACCTGCTTCAGGTAACATTATAATATAATGCAGCAGTTTCAGATTAAGGGAGTAGGGGACCGACGTCGGCCATTAGACTGAAACTTTTACCGTCAAAAAAATTTGAAATTTGGCACAATTATACTTCAGCTTGAGACAATTTCAAATATATTAAAATTTTGGGTGGTCACCATGCAAAATAATTTTATATGATTTTCGGAAATTTTAGGCCCATAAGGCCCAATGTTAATTTCAATATTTTTTTTTCGGGACATTAAACATCATGAAATTTTTATCACAGCTAGATGTGACCCTTAGCTATACCCAATGACACCAAATTCAGACCCAAAACACCTGCAGTTTTTGAGATATAAGGTCGGTACCCTACTCCCTTAATATTAATCCACTGCAATTTATAAGATTTATGGACTGGACCTGTCATTAGTATTATTTTCCGTGAAAAGATTATATGTGTGTGATATTTCTAATATACACCAAACATCAAGTATTCTTAATAATGGTAACGAGTTTGAGAATAAGTGACGTACTTTAATTTCACTGTAACGGTGTGAGAATACGTATATTTTTTCACTTTACAATTTTATAACGTCCGTTGTGAAAGTGACTTCTAATGTAGTATTCACGATGGACTTGAGCTTTTATGTAAATCAACGTCATTCCGTTGTTGCAACAATAAGATCACGTCACTTTATGTTCATGGAAATAATAAAATACGTAATTAATGCTGCAATTATATCATTTTAGCATAAATAATGGTAAAATTAGAAGAGCACAAAATAATTGAGCAGTACAAAATAATATTATGCTTTATAATTTTAAATGAAGTATTCAGCAATAACTATGCTGTATTGAACAAATTGTACTGAAAATGAACTGTAGCATACGTATTTTTTTTTTGTCCGAGTGAAGAATATAATCACGCCCATAATGAGATCTACTTAATTTGGTTTCTACAGTAATTTATATTTTGAGTAAGAAGACCAGCTATTATGCGAGTATAAGAAGAAAAACTAAATTTTTTACTGCCAGAGGAGACTTATATTGTTAGAGTTATAATTCCCTATATCCTATATAATAATGTTGTGTATTTCATTTTTTCGTGGTAAAAAAGGCAGCATATATATAATTATAAATTGAGTCATGTGTAAATCTTTATGTGCATTTTTATTTTACTGTAGATTGACAAATTGTCGCATGTTTGTTGACTTTTTTTATGCTTAATTAGTTGTTTCAAAAAATTATAATAATGTACAAAGTGTAAAAAAACATAAAACTTAGCAATCACGTATAGTAATTAATGAAGAACGCTATTATTATATAGAAAAAGTGTTTAACAAAATTCTGACGAAAGTTTACAAATTTAAACTCTATACTCATTTCAACTTTCATTTTAAACAAGAGCTCATATAAAAACAAACATAAACTCACCAGAAACATATAGTATTAATATATACCTTCTCATCTTTGTACATTATAATAATACACTAATATTAGAATATCAACAAGCCTTACAATAATAGGGGGAGAATTTAGCTCAATCTCGTTAGAGAAAAAAACTTTTTTTTTTTTTTGAAAAATATTTAAATTTTATTATTTTTCCTTGTAATATAGGAAATGGTTAACTATTATACTCCTCTGTTTTAAATTAAACAAGTTTTTCCTTATGGTTTTGTTAGAGCATGATAATAATAATAATCGAGAGTTCTTGTATAGGTGCGGTACCATATTATACTACACTCAAAAAACTAATGTTTAATTACAACGCACAAAATTTTCATGCATTGATTGTACGTCAAAGCGTGGACGTATTTTCACTTTAAGGTAGACCAAGAATAAAACATGAGCATTTGTATCACAAAACACTTGATATGACTTGTTTAAATAACATTAGTTTGTCTCTGCGCCGTAGCAATGAGAAAATGTCAGTTTATGCAACCCGCACAACATTTTTTATTCTGATTTTTGTCTGTTTCTGATGTCAGAAACTGGAATTATACACTACAGTATTTTCACGCTCTCTTGTGGGGTCGCATTTACATTCAAAAATACATTGCATTAAAAATTACCATCAGTTTTGGAGATCAAATTTTGCGTTTAATCATTAAAAAGCGCACATTTTGTTTCACGTATAGTCTATGGTATAGAGGCTAGTGTCGATGCAAGTATAAGTATACCAGTGATACATGGGTACTATACCTAAACATTACTGCATACTCTGAATCTATCCCACTATTACCAATGCACTGGTAGTAAGTAAACATGCACACGTAGAGTAACTATTTTTAGTGTTCAATCTCTAGTATCGACTTTCGGATAATTTAAGGTATTACTCCATACATTATAAGGGTTTAATGTATGAACATGAATGTTCACAATGTATGAAATTTTTAGTGCTGAGAACTAGTTTTAAACTAACACTTTGTTTTTTGAGTGTACGTGAATATGGTTTTGAATTTTAATAACGTTAATTCAAATGTTTGAGATATATTTTCAATGTTATCCTTATGAGAAAAACACCCGCATCACTGATAAAATAATAAAAGAGAGAGAGAGAGAGAGAGAGAGAGAGAGAGAGAGAGAGAGAGAGAGAGATTGGATTATACATTATAGTCACAATGTAAAAATGCATTTGTGTTTGTTTCACTAAAGTTTTACATATGAGAAATAAACTACATGACTGAGAATATCACACAACAAAGTTATACCACTTCTACAGTAAAATACTCTGCTGTTGAACGCCTCTCTGAGTTACTAGTTTTTGTAGGACAGACAGCAATTTTGCAACATAACTTTTTTTAGGGGGAGGGGGCAAATTAGTTTTGCTATGTTGAGGCAATATAGACCATTTTTGAAAATCATATCCTATTGACGTAACCACTAACTATTGTCAAATATGATTACACTTGCTTTTATATTTCTCTACAAAAACTGGAAAGAGAGAAAAAATGCACCCACGTATTTTTTTACCAATGTAATGGCGTAGCACGATAACCAGTTAGAGGTAATGTGGAAAGACACTTTTTTCTTTTTCTAATTTCCAATCCTTTAACGTTATAGAACCATCCTCTCTCTCTCTCTCTCTCTCTCTCTCTCTCGACAAAACTACTGAATCGAGACCTGGAAAATTTAAATAAGGGATACTAGATACTAGATATATTTATATATATGTTTTAATCCAATAAAAAAAATTAACATGAATCTCCCCCCGGTAACACCCAATGGGAGTTACTGTTAAAAAATTCAAATTAAGTTTGTAATAATAATAATTACAAGAGCAGTACATATTATATTTTTTATATTTGCAGTCTGAGTGAGTACCAGCATACTATGGTACCAGCTAAAAATACTTGCTCACTTTGTCATTGATGAAGAAGAAGGTGTGAAGTCGGTGCTTGATTCATCTCAACAGTCAGTCACGTGCCTAGCTATAGGTACATACATACATACATTGTTGGCAGGATTTCCTCTGTATGCAACAATCGCATGACGTCATTAAGTAATGAGACAAGCGTACACGTATGCATCATAATTATATATAAATATAATTTATGTGCTATATTATACTGTACATGCTGCTATGCTTATACTTATACTATGGCGTAAAATTGTATACGTATATACTGAGAGAATCTATAGTGACTTTAAAATTTGTTGATTCATAGATGTAAATAAATATAAAACAAACGGAAAGAATAAATTACGTAATTGATGCTGCATTTAAGTCATTAGCATAAATGTTGCTAAATTAGAACATAAATAATTTTGCTTTACAACATTATAATACTTATGGTTTGTAACAAAGTTATTATGAAGTATAGCATAATATAGATTATGCTATGTTGAACAAATTATGCTGAAAATGAGCCAAAAGGCAATATATGACGTAATAACTGTTGTCCGTGCAGATTTTCACTGATGCACATATACCTGAATAGCTACTTCACTTGTAGTTAATGTATCGGCTAATTGAATAATATCAATCAGTTTTTATTATTATTATTGTATACTGTATGCATAGATAATTTGTAAATTAGGGTGCGATTCATAAAGGCTCTTTAAACTGGTTTACCAACAAAACTGTTTTAAAATTTCTTAAACCTTTATGAATCGCACCCAATTATTTGACAAGACCCTTGAAGCTTTTTGTAACTTCTTACTATGCACTGCTTGGGTCAATAAAATCTTTATTTCTTATCGCTTCTATACAAGATTTACCTTTCTAATCACAACATAGTGGCTGCTTATGATTGTATTTTATCCGTAAGTGTTTTCCTCATATCAGTGTATCTTATACAGTATACACATTTATCGGAGTAATACTTGCCTATATGATGATCAATTTTTTTTTTTTTTTTTTTTTTAGTAATATTTGAATCAAAATTAAAAATATTCAACCAACGTATCAAAAATTTATTTAAAAATTGAATAATTTAATGATTTATTATTAATATGTATAAAAATACATAAATCAGTTTTTTAAATATATTCAAATATTATTGAATAAATATTTATATAATATATAAAAAAACATACAGGCTTATGTATGTATTTAGATTATTAGTACAATAAAAACAATAAAATTCATAAAATTGGTTTATAAAATAATTATTTAACATATTATAATATATACATATAATTGTTCCCAGTGGTTTGCGGTTTTCCTATATATATGCAACTATGTATGTAGTACAGATAATATAACATAAAATTTTATATTTTTTTATGGCATTACAATGCATTCCTTTACTATAAACACGATTAGACTTTCAGTATCACACAGCAAACACATATAAAGCTTCATATAAATAAATATATATAATTTCAGAAATGCAAAATATTAAAACTTTGTATCAAAGTAATTGTACCACAATCAATCAATACATTCCTAACTCTCGTCATTCAAAATTCAAAATTCTTTATTCATTTCTTTCATCCAACATACATAATACAATCAATGCATTAGTCTAGGTTATTGCCATAAATGACAATATAGAAATGATTGTCAAAGTATTTACAACATAAAAACAAAACAAAAAAGAAACGACACTTAATAGTATTGATACTGCATAATAATAACTTATGTATAAAAATTAGAATTTGAATCTAAACTATTTCATCATTCAAATATTCATCGATTGAATAATACTGCTTATTTAATAGAAAAAACTTTAGTTGTTTTTTAAAAGCTATTAAATCATTTTGCTTTCTCATATCTAAAGGCAATTTATTATAGATATTCAGACAACTACAAAATGGACCTTTATTATACATTTCAGTTCTTTTATATATACTTTTAATTTTATTTGTATTCATATCAGCTCTGCATTGTGTGTTACAGTTCACTTTATAGGAATTGTTTTGAAATATAGTACTGTACTGTAACTTCTTCTATAATTTATTGTATATACGCCAATGTTTCACTTAAGATGGTAAGGTACCGACGTCGGCCATTAGACTCAAACTTTTATCGTTAAAAAAATCTGAAAATTTTGCACAATGATACTTCAGATTAAGAAAATTTCAAATACATATATAAAATTTTTGGTGGGTTAACGTGCAAATTAATTTTATATGATTTTTTGAAATTTTAAACCCCATAAGGTCTAATGTTAATTTCAATATTTTATTTCTTTTTTTCGGGATACGGTCAAACATCTTGAAATTTTTATCACGGCAAGGTGTGACCCTTAGCTACACAATGAGACCAAATTTAGACCCAAAACACGTTCTAGTTTTTGAGATGTTAAGTCAGTACCCTACTCCCTTAATTGTATAAAATAGTGTTAACAATGAGTTTATGTTACTTATTGTTAGAATATAAATTACGAATCTGATGTAAACGCCGTAAGTTGCAACTTCTGAAGTTAAAAACCATATATATATTTATACTATGGTTAAACCTTAGTTAACTTTTTTAATTGTTGCAACAATCAAAATAGCATCTTAACCAAAGGTTTGTTAAGCGTTGCAATCTACGGGGTATTCATTATTAAAAGACCCGTGGTTCAATATATTTCCCAATTTTGATGGCATATATTTAATCAAATTCATACCATTTTAATGCTTATTGTCATCTACTGCAAGGAAAATAATAATAATAAAATGCTTTAGGGTGGATATTTTCTACATCCTACATTGACTTATGACATAAGTACCATATTATTAAAAAGGCGTAGAACACCTAGAACAAAAAAGTTGTGTAATATCCTAACAAACCTGAAAATTAACGTTGATTTGTCCGGAGTCATTGATTTCTAATTTATTTTCCATTCACAAAATGGCACAAATGGATATTACACAACTTTTTTGTTAAAGCTGTTCTACGCCTTTAAGTATTGGCAATCTCCTTTCGATGTAACTTGAAACATAATTTATATAATATTTAAAGTGCTCAAAAAAAAAAAAAAAAAAAAAAAAAAAACGAAAAAAACGAAAAAAAAAAAAATGCTTTGAGACAATGCAATATTATTTTTTCCCTAAGACCTAATTATACTTTGAAAAAAATATTATAATACAGGATATTTTATATTTAATTTCTACTTAATTATATTACCAGGTTTTTGTATTAAAGCCATAGACCACATAAAACAAGTGCTTTTTAATGAATAAACACGAAATGGGATAGTCAAAACTGGTGACAATTTTTACCAGAATGTTAATCTAGCCCCACGAAAGAACGTGAAAAAACAGTAAAGTATGCCATTTCCGTGACTATTCATGTTTATGACGTCAGAAACATGCAAAAATTAGTATGATAATGTTGTGCGGGTTGCATAAATCGAAATTTCTGATCATTGCTACGGAGCTACAGTTGGATTTTGAGACAAACTAAAGTTATTTATGTAAGTCCCATCAAGTGTCTTGTGATATAAATGCTTTATGTTTTTCTCTGGTCTATTCCTTTAAGATATATATAATTGTTGAAAAAAGTTGTTACATATTTGACTCTTGCTATATTAAGTACCAACAAGAAGAGATGACAAACGTATAGTATACTGTTCAGTTAATGAAATAACGAGCGACTGAAAACTTTTTTGTCAAGAGTTTAAAACAAATAAATTGCCAAAAAAAAAAAATAATAATAATAATAATAATAATAAAAAATAAAGACTCACAGACAGAAAGACTACAGAAATAAAAGGTCAATGGACAATAAAGTCAAATAAATAAATAAATAAAAAAAATACGTAACTAAAACATTCACATGCTCGTCAAGGCTCTATTAATTATGATAAAATAATTATAACCACATATAATTATAGAGTATTTTATAACAAAACAAAAACGTAATTAATTTTTGTATATAACAAATTTACTTGATAATTAGGAATTAAAATTTAAGTTTGCGTGTGAGAATTTTGGACAGGAAATTCTATTATTAAAAATATAACAAAAAGTAAGAGTGCGCGCAGAATTCCCCCCCCCCCCCCTCACTTTTAGGCAATGCATTGAGCTGATCAAAACTCATAAAAACAAAAATGATTATACATAATTAACAAATAAAATAAGTAAATAAATACATAAATTGATAAACTATAATAGTGAATAATTAAATATATTTAAAATTCATGACAAATTTTTAAAAACAAAGAAATTATTGTGTGTAGTTGATATAGAGATATTTCTGGAAGATAAATCCAATAATGTAGAATTGAATATTATATATTATGCAGATAAAAAATAACTACGTATTAATTATGCAATATAGCCCATTTTCATCCATATTACGTATATTGAACACCATAGTAGCCTGAAAATTACAATGTCAAATAGCATTGTATACACGGCATACTTATTTATGATTTTTCCGATGTTGCATCCTTTATGCGTTGTGATAAAAATGCAGCAAAAGATACTTAATTCATTCTTTCTTTGCAAAAATATACGAAAAGAGAAAAGGTTTCCCTTTGCTATAAACATTATTTAATTAATATGCCTATGAAATTTTAAAGACATAAATATCCCACTGTCTGATCGTTACATTTCCTTGCTTTCTATCATAGTTTAATGTAGCAAACTATTTGGGTTGAGGTAAAGTGGCCAACTTTTGAATTTTTGATTTTACATTAAATTAAAACCTTCATTTTATAACAAAAACTTTCCTGTTTACAAAAAAAATAAGAAAGATAAAATAAGAGGCAAAAATAATCTCCTACAAGATTTTTCAACCATAAATTTACAAACACCATGGGAATTTCTCGCCTTTTAAAAAAAATGATGTCAACTTCCTTTAACCCTTTCGTATTTTCCACTAATGAGTTAGGGTAAAAAAAAAAAAAAAAAAAAAAAAAAAGGCAAAATGTATTTTAAGTTCCAAATTATAATATAAATCAATAGCAAAATGGACCTTATTTCTAAATAAAAATGTGATGTATGTGGTTTAATGTATTATAGGGGATGTGGGTGGGTTGTGGTTTAGGAATTTTTAAATTACCCCAATTCCACTCTCGCTTCCCTGTTTCTCTCTCTCCTCTCTCTCTCTGTCTGTCTGTCATGCATTGTAAAAATTCTATGCACATTTTATCGCTTTTTTTTTTTGTATATACGTTTTAAATTTGGAAATATTAATTAAATCGAAATTGTAAACTAAATAAACTATAGTTAGTAAAAAAATGTGATACTTTCCCGATCCGATCCCCACTTATATCACTCTTCTATTATCATCTTTTCATCCTTTACTGGATGAGTTATAGTTAGTCAAACAGTATCTTGCTGCCACCTTTTATCTTTTACTTCTGATTTATTCTTTTGTTTATTTCTGGGTATACATATGCATTCAAATGAGTGATTAGATTATGTAGAGGTTTCAATCTAGTGAAAATGCTTGATGCACTGATGCAAAATCAATGCCACATGTTGATACACTTTGTGCATTAAGATTTTTGATTTCTAAGTGTGGGTAACTCGCCATCTTCCGGTTACCTGTTAAACTCAGTTAAAGCCTTGCAGAATTTATTCAGGATGCCCCTCATTTAACATTGTAAAAGTTAGGGCCTTGCCTAATTTAAACAGGTAACCGGAATATGGCTACAGGTACACGGGAAAAAAATATTTAAGGCAGGTATTAAATCCTGTAAATGCAATAGGTAGACATATAATCTAGAACATATGTATTATATTTATATTATACTACAATAATACCTAATGCAGGTGCAATATGCTACAAAGAAGGTGTGACTCACTTAGATTAAGTGGTAGTGTAGTTTATAACTACCTGTTCCAAATTAAAGTGTACCTATTGCAAAATACAGGATTCATGTACTGTACCTGCCAAAGGTAAGTAAATTTTTTTTCCGTGTAAAAATAAAGGAATAGGGGCACATCTTTTACAAAGTTAAATGATTCCAAGTTTAGAAACAATACAAATAAATAGAAAAAGGAAAGTATTATTGCAAAATTACGACACTCTACACTTTCAGTGTACTGTTAGAAGATAAATAGGCAAAACGTATAGCAACATTATAATAATTATTATCAATATAATCTATTATCTTTGGATTACTTTGTTATGCAAATATCTCTCAAACAACAAAACATTTTGTTATTAATTAAACAGCTAGAGGCACAAGTTTTTAAATATTTAAAACACTATGCATATTAATAATATTTAATTACTTACTTTACATAATAATAATATACGAATTTAAATAAAATAAATATCAATTTAAATATTATTATTTATTTATTTATCATATATTTTATTTGCATACAACTTTTATTTGAATATACTTCAATTTATCATTACACAGGGTGTTTATATAATCAATTAGGTTATTATTTAAAAAAAAAATTTGATGGTTATATTATTATTGGTTTTCTTTCAAATTTCCTATAATAGAAAATAGTATTAATAGACGCGTTATTGCATTTCATTTTACATTACACGTATCACAATCGTGTGCAGAGTGAACTACGTAGTCTCAATTATGCTACACAGCAAAGTTACTAGTCACTACTACAGAAGTAAAGCTGCACTTCTAGGTAACTCTATATATTTTACAACTTACAAGTTAGTAAAGTAGTAGATCTCCAACTATAAATTATTATGTTTACAGAAACTCACGTCTATAATATGCTTTATAATAGAATTTATATATTTTTTTATATTCATGTAAGACGATGGTGATTGAGTGAGGATAGTGACAAAGGTCAGTATTATATATACTGTGACCATGTATTTGGGTTCACGCCTATAGACATATTATATAGCTCACTACCAGGGTAATAACCCTCATAGATCTATAACACCAATTTTACATTGAAATTAGGTAATTTATGTTGTGTTTATATTGCAATAGCATAATTGTTGTTACATTACAACAGCATATTAATTATGCAATATATATACGATAATTTTTTATGCCAGGAAAGATACACCCTGGCCAAAATAAGACCACAGACTTTACAAACCGATGCACCCTTTTTTTTCAAACAATTTTCCGCAGATACAGTTTACAGGCGACAAATGATATATATAATTATATGAGTTCTAGCATGTTAAATTGTATTCCTATAATTTGATTATAGAACACGAGAAATGGAGGTAGTTATTATACAGAAACATAAATTATGTTGTAGAAAACAAATGCTATACTGATGATTGGCTAGCTAAATTATTGCGAATTTATTTTTATCCGTAGGACGTTACCAATACAATAAAGTAATAGACCAACAGATAAAATATATGTATTAAAAAAAAAAAATAATAATAATAAAAAATAAAAACTTTTTTTAGACACCCTGTATAATTTTTATATTTATTGTTATTAAATCGTATAATGTATATACATTAAATTATATCGTATATTATATAAAAGTGCAGCAAAGAAATGTGAAATAATGACGCTTGAAAACTAAAAGTACTTGGCGTAAAAGCATAAAATATTAATGACATTACCTTGAAATAAATATAAAATGTTTCTTCTTCTTCTTCTTCTTCTTATTATTAATAGTAAAAAAATGGAAACCAATAAAAATTTATGATATTAAAAAATATAAAACAAGTTTTTGCCATAATTCATTTATTTAAACGTTTTTACGGTAGAAAATTCAATTATTATTATTACTGCATGTTTTTTACGTATTTAATATTAAATTATATTCAACTTATACATACTTAATTATAATTTTTATATATTTTTACTTCAATCATAATAATGTGTTGTTGTTATGGCAAATAAAAGTATAAAATAAGCAAAACAGCAAAATAAATTATTGTCATGGCTTTTATGATCTATAAATACGTCTTTTTTACGGGTAATAAATTGATTTTTTTTTTTTTGGTAATTACAAAATGAGTTTTGTAAAACTAATATGCACAAACATTTTCTATTGAATATCGACATGAAAAAAAAAAACATGCAATTACATATACTGCGATTGCATATTGTACAGTTGGCTTGCATGTTTATATTATACATTTGAGTCAACGGGCAACTTATATCAGTTTCGGAGGTCCAATTTTCTGTATAATAAAAGTTAAAATGGCATGTTGTAATTTCTTAACAGACTAATTCTGTTAAGTACTTTTTGAAACATTATTTTGATTTATTGATGTAACTGGGGTGAAATATATTAAGCATAGTACTAGAGTACTCTACATAGTACTTTTAATTTCAGAAATGTTGTAAATTGATAATACAACATTTTTACACAAGCGGAACAGTGTTTTTAGTACTGCACTGCCTGCAATTAATTAATTCGGTTATACAACTATTACAACAATAGTATGTAATTAAAATATATAATGTAAAGTGGTAAATTTTATAATCTCATTGTATATCATTATACTGTGTATATTTATCAAACTTTGAATAATAATACAATCAACGTACTATGCAACACAATCAATATAGCTTAATAATAGAATTGCACCGAGGTTTTACATACACTTGCCTCAAAAAGCCTGAGTTCGACCTTTTACGGTATCGCCCAGTCGCCCCCCTTTGAAATGCGTGCGAGAAATGGGCGATACATTAGTGGTAAAACTATAAATCGACTGAGGTTTTTTGAGTCAAGTATAGTGTATGAGAGAGAGAGAGAGAGAGAGAGAGAGAGAGAGAGAGAGAGAGAGAGAGAGAGAGAGAGAGAGAGAGAGAGAGAGAGAGAGAGAGAGAGAGAGAGAGAGAGAGAGAACTGAATTGTCTGTTTTATTTTTAATTCATTTTTATTGTGCAAATATATCCAACATCTGTAATCTAGAGAGAGAGAGAGAGAGAGAGAGAGAGAGAGAGAGAGAGACAAAAAGTGTCACGAGAACGATTTATAGATTCAAACAAAAAAATAAGATTGAAGTGAATACTCTTACACTAAGAAAACAAATTGGTGATTAAAAATTGGCACTTAATGTTTCTCTAATCAAACTAAAATGCATAGATAATTATTCAAAGTTCAATACTATATAGGGACTATAAACATTAAAAATGTAATCTCTCAACCATAGTGAACGTTAACTCACTCTAATACTATTGCATATGGGTACTTATAAAATGTGATACAGTATAGAGCATAATACACTAATATTTAGATAGTACTCCTATGACACTTGTTACTGTACAGTCTTTTCATAAACAAAATTGGTTTATGGCCATATAAGTTGATCAGAGGGAGATTTCAGTTGACGCAAAACTCTATTTAAATACATGTTATTTCTATATGCCAATAGAATTTAATTTTTTATGAAAGCGACTGTACATCAATTATCATACTTGCATCAACACTAGCCTCTACCAATTCGAATATTTAGTAAAAATCACAGTCATTCTTTAACGTACAATCATTTATACAAGTAACCCACTGAAAATTTTTACATTTGAAAGTAGACTTTTATTTTTTAAGTGTACTGAAGTACACTGCAGTCAGTTAACGACGAGAAATTCACAACTTATAAAGAAAATAAATGGCTATATACTCTTTTTTTTCGCAACTGTTCAACGCACACATGTAATAAATTAAAAGTAAATCATTACTTCGTTACAGTGCAAATAAATTATTAAATGTTTTTAACATTGTTTCAACTCGCTCATAATACTTCTATTATAAATAAAAATATTATTGTGTAAAAAAATATATAGAAATATAAATTAAAATGTTATAGCATTGTTTATTTTATAAAATAAAATATAATTTAAAAGTCTAAATAAATGTACACAATAAATTTAGAACTCTTTACACAACATTACATAGTCTATACATTAATTAATTTAATTTATTATTATTTTGTAATTATATATTTTTTTGTATTAATATTTATTTTAAATAATAAAAATTTATGTAAATACATGTGAAAATAAATTACATGAGAGAGAGAGAGGACTAGAACAATACGCTAAAAATGAGGTAAAAAATATTTAAATAGACGTTACCGACGTAGCGGACTAGCCAATCCCAGGTGGAGTACAAAAAAGCGCGCTCACATTCATTTCCGCGGAGACAGCCTCATAAGGTAATTTTTATATAAAATATATTGATTTAATGATTTTGAGGAAAAATATATAGCAACGAAAACAGAAAAGTTTATATGAGGGATACTATAGACACACTTTTACGGTTATATTTGACAAATTTAATAAAAAAAAAATTCAACAATAAGAAAGAAAAATAGTTAAAAAAAATATAAGTAAAAAAGTAAATAATAAAATTATAAATTATAAAATAAAATATATTCTAAAGAATAAAAAAATTAAAAAACAAAAATATGTGTATACGTGTGAAAAAACATTTTAATGTATGTGAAAAGCTTTAAAGTAGTTTGAACGAGGTTGTTAACAGCTGATTTTAAATTTATTTGAAGTTTGGCGCTTACTTGATTTTAATTTAATCATTAAAAACTTTGCAATAACCGAGTCTCGATCCGCTGACCCTCGTCATGTAAAAGGAGCGCTCTATCAACCGTGCTGTCAAGGCACTAGATAATAATCCAGCAAATCATATATATATTGCTTTTTGTAACTATTTTCTAATCAAACACTTTTCTCGCTTCTCAGTGCATATATTAATTAATTATAATGAAGTTAATACAAATTAAGTACACTTGCAAGAGTTTTATTAACATTTATGAGCTCAATTAACGTTTATATCTCGTTTCTCCCGCGATCGCCATGATTCGGCGCCTCTAGCGGCCGATTTCCGAACTATTTAAAAATTACTGGTTAACAAAAAAATTCTCATTTTCAGCTCTTTTAGTCTCAAAGTTCTCAGTGCGTTTCGAACCAAATTTAGTTTAATGCTTTTAAAAGTTTCTTTGTTTATCAAAGAGCTTATTTATCTGTTTTTGAGTCCATTTAATAACACTTTCGCAGAAATATGAATGATCTACTGTGGAGGGGGAATGGATTTTCAGCCATTAACCAATGCTATATGAGAAAAATGCTCGACTTTGCGGCTGGTTTTTAATATGTGTTTTCGAACTAAATGTAATTTTATAATACATCAATAGGAGCGTAGAGAGATAAGGAATCTATAGGTAACAAAAAAACGGCGTTTAATAACAATGAAAGCTCGTTCAAACTACTTTAATTTGTGTGCGCCCTCCAGAGCGTAACATTTTGCCATGGCAAGCCAACTATATAATATATCATAGCTCAGTCAACATAAAACTGTACAAACTATACACAGCAAAGTACACACACATACGATTGTGATAATGTATAACATTCAAATACTCGCGCTTAATTTTGTAATTTTATTTAGGTTTGTTCGTTAACCCCTTTTTTATGTGTGCTCTTGAACACGAAAAATAAGGATCGTCTAATGTCATTGCGCATTTTTTGGGAAAGGAACAATGTTTATGAACAAGCTTGTTCTGATGAGAAAAAAAACACATACTGAATTGAAATATATATACTGTCACAATTGTATTAATATTATATAATAATAAATATATAATGGTGCATTATCTCAATTTACGTGCTTATATTTCAAATAAATCCTTTTCTTTCCAGACAAAAAAAAAAAAAAAAAAAAAAAAAAACTTCAAACGTACCGCCAAAATTAAATCTCAATTTTGAGTTACATTTTGCTTTTTTAATTATATAATTTAATATTTGTAGGTAACAGCTGGCTTATATCTAATAGCTCATTATTGTTAATAATATAATGGAAATTAATTAGTCTTTATAATAATATATTAATGTTATTTTCTGTATTTTTATTATATTAATGATATAGTATATATACTTTATATTTTCATATACAATATTAAAACGTAATACAACACAGAATATTTTGTGAAACAAATAAAGTGAATTAATGACGTGATTTGGACGGTCTCTCTCTCTCTCTTTCTTCATGACTATGTACTGTACTATATGGATAAAAAAGGCATTCTTGCCAACCTTCACCATCAAATAAATACGCTTTGAATTGAATTTCTTCGCTCAATACGTAATTTTTTATCAGCAAGCATAATTTTTTGTATTTTTAAAGTGCATAAATAATTATGTTGTACAACACACATGCAGCATTTTATTATTATTATTTTAATATTGTGGAAAATGGATATAATTGCCGAACTCTGTCTATATCATAATAATTATTACTATTTATTCATGTCTGTCTATTCATGACATATACTCGCATGTTTATTTTTCCCAAACATATAATACAAATGTACATAATCATATAGGGTATGTATCAAATACTGTCCATCAAAATCTTTGCACATATAGTAACTGATTAGATTGGAAGAGAGAGAGAGAGAGAGAGAGAGAGAGAGAGAGAGCGAGAGGGAGCATTATTAAACATACATGATGAGATGTGTAAGTATTTGGGTCAAAACGCCCCTTATATGTAGCATAGCAGCATAGAACAATAGCGAAATATCCACATACATACACACACACCCCTTTTTTTACACACCAATGCTTAAATTTAATTAAAATTTTGTTTCATTTAAATTGCTAAGTTAATATAATATGTATATAGTCACATTACTATGCAGCACATGTACATTAACATTTTTATTTATTTCGTCTTTTTTTATGTATAATTATTATATAAAATCCACTAAAAATTCGTTCTGAACTTTCAAGCAGTTTTGCAATTTCTTAAAAGCGTACAACACTTTAAACAAAAAACTTGTCTAATGTACTTACATACCTGAAAATCAACGTTGATTTGGCCGGAGCCATTGATTTCTAACTTATTTTCGACTCACAAAATGGTGCATGTGTACGATGACGTCACAGCTCGCCTAATAATAATAATAATCCACGATTAATAATAATAGTCCACGAGCGCGTAAAACAAGCGAGCTGTGACGTCAGAGTCCGCACGCACCATTTTGTGAATGGAAAATAAATTAGAAATCAATGACTTCAGCCAAATCAACGTTGATTTTCAGGTGTTAGGATATAAGACATTGTTTTTTGTTCAAGGTGTTTAACGCCGTTAAAGGGATGCTGTACTGAAACAAAAGTTGTCCTCATTAATAAATCCTAAGATGGGACCTTTATGCATACTTCATATACAAATTATATATATATTAACCCTTCTGTAGCCTCACAAAATGGTGAGAATACTTGTAAAGTAGACAATCTGTTCTATTGCAGACCTAGATTTTGTGACGTCATATATTCTAAAAGTTGCCTACTCCAGCAGTTTGTTAGGGTACAAAGAAACAAAACAGGTATGATGGTCCCATCTAATGTTTTGAGCTTTTAAGTATGGTAGATTTATATTTAATTAAAATTGAATTTATATTTTATATTCAAGACTTGCATTATAGAATTTGTTTCTTTGTTGAAAACTTAGTGATCAAATTGTTAACCCAAAAAATGCTTACAAAAAAAAAAAAAAAAAAAAAAAAAAAAAAAAAAAAAAACAACTCAGTTTACAAAAATAAAAGTAATATTTTAATCAAATCATGAATTGTATTAGAAGATTTTCATAGCATCTCTTTCATAAGCTTATATGGTTACAAAAAAAACGCTGTTTTTTTAAACTTTTTTTTTTTAACCCTAATCAGAAATACAGATTAACAATTTTTTATTCTGACTTGTGAGAAGAATTAAAAAAAGAAATACATAATATAATTTGACAAGTTACAAAAGATATGTATAATCTTATACAAATATCTTTACAGTTTGAGTGACAAGATTATCACGTTCTTATTTTTTGTATACATCACGTCGAGATGAAAGACTTGCCATTGCTTGGTCTATGTACAGTACAGTGTATATGTATGGTACATGTATAGTATGTAAGAAGTATGGAGGTGACGGCAAAGTGACTGACACGTTCCATTTAAGCTTCAAACACCCCGCAACCACGAAAAAAAAAAAAAAAAAAAAAAAAAAAAAAAAAAAAAAAAGCGGGTGATCTCTTTAAGAAGACGTGTGATATTCTAATTATTATTTTTTCCTTTTGGCTTCTTGCCTCTCATCTATATACTATACCTTGTCCTATCTTATTATCTTATAATTTTTTAATAATAAACTATCTCTTTCATCTACAATGACAATTGTTTATATTATATGGCACGCATTTAAATATTATACAAAATGTCTATTACCGATCTATTGATTAATGTGAGGAACAATATGTTTTAGCATGTTATAATATATTTAACTTATGGTTTTAGTACGGGGAGTAAGGCGAAAGTTGCTTTTAAAACAATATAAAATAAGTGTTGAAAAGCTTGTACGGACAGAGTTTTGCACAATGTTTTAACGTATATGACGTCACTAAGTTTTGAAATTCTAACGAAAAAAAATGTAAGTGACATCACATTGAATGGGGAAAATGAAGGCTGGCAACGATCAAATTTAAAGTTTTTTTTTTTTTTATTCTATTTAACTTGTTATTAAAGCAAAAGAACAAGAAAATGATAATAATAAAATAACGCATATTCTTAAATTGACAGAAGAAAAGAAAGAAAGAAAGAAAGAAAGAAGAAGAAGAAGAAGAAGAAAAAAAAAAAAAAGTAAATTTAATATAATATAATAATATATTTTTTTTAATTTCAAAGTTGTTTATGTACACTCTAAAAATTGATGCATTTACTTTATAGTTACAAATACTAATTTATTTAAGATAATAACTTTTAAGTTATTATGAGTAGCTAATATATATATATACATTTTGTTATGTTGTATATTTTGTTGCATAATGCATTTTAGCAAGTTATTAAAAATATCTAATTTTAGTTGTTTTAAGTTTTTTAAAGCTATTTTAAGTTAAAATAGCTATTGTTAATAATTTGCTAAGATGCATTAGCTATTCATAATAGCTTAAAAAAGATTATCTTAAATAAGTTAGGATTCGTAACTAAAGTAATGCACCATTTTTTAGAGTGCATAAATGGGATGTTCACAATGACGCTTAAATTCACATAACTTGCATGCACGCAACAATCCAAACTACATTGATTGATTTATCTTCACGTAAGAGTTATGTAAATTTACGCGTCATTGTGAACAGACCATTAAAAGTCATAAAACACGCTCGCAGTAAAAATGTATTATGTGTAATACAACGTATAGTTTAGTTATATTGTAGCAAAAAATATAGGTAATGAAAATATTCTATATCTTTTGATGTTAAATGGCAAAGGTGCTCTACTCTACAACGTACTTACAAATTACATTTTAGCTTACGTATCGTATTATAATATATAAAGAGAGAGGTGCGGCCAGTACAGTACCTCTCATTACAACAAGTACCGGTAATAACAAAAATGATGACATCACTGTTTCTTCCTTGTATATACCTCTGCACTGGAGTAGCTTATTAACCTAGGTTCTCAATCTGATATAAACGCAAAGTGGGTGTGTGCGAGTCTATACTCATCTAATAAATCTAGGCCATTCAAATATCATCGACTTTTTTTTATAATTATTATTTTTTTAATTCACTGCAAACTGCAATAAATAAATAAAACCTCCAAAACTTCAACAATAATAATAATTATCAAAATTTGTATAAATTATGTTAAGGATATTTTTTATCTCCCCCTCCCCCCCCCCCCCCTCGTAATGAAATGTTATACAGTGTCATAGATGTAAGTGTTGCAGGCGAAAATATTTTGTCAAATATTGACTTAATATTATACAGCTCAAGCACGTTAAACTGTATCTTGTATCCCTCATTTATTTTTTTTAACCTCCATGCAGTAGATTTGTTCAAAAGCACGCTAATATAAGAGGATGATTAGGAGGAATAAGAAAATTAGTGAGAGCTATTATTTTTCCACACTGCCTGTGATTGGCTAGCACAATACGCCGCTAACCTCTATTTATGTCACCGCAACAAAGAAGTTATTATAAAATTAATATAAAATTTACATATTGTAAACAGTAAAATATAAATTAGATTATAAAGCATAATTTTTAATTAAACCGATTTAATTAAAAATAATAATAATTGCCGCATTATAATGAAAAAACCTTGAGTGCCGGTGCATTTATAAAAATTACGCTGCATTATACTTACAGCAAGAGAAAAATAATTAATTTACCACTTCTATGGGGAGCACTTTGTTGAATGCTTTTTTCAAGATTAGAGTACACACCTGAAACAAAAAAAAATATAAATTTATTAGTTTTGCTTTAAGGGTTGCATTCAGATGGCTAATATCTCAAAATCTAAAAAAAAAAAAAAATTAAAAAAAAACAACTTCAAAACTGATGCCATTTTAAAGTTAACAGTAACAGCTACCTATGATAAAATTGTCAGAACACGTGACCATCCGATAAGAGAGAAAATAGTTCCTGAAATTAACATGGGCTCGTATGTATGACTAAAACTTCAACAAATCTTAATTTAAAATCTAGTATAGAGATCCCCTAAATTTTTTACATTTTTTGAAGAAACCATATCCTAATGTATCACTGTGCAAAATTTCAGATTTTTCTTTCTTCAATTTTTTTTTTTTTAGTCAAATCCCGCAGTACCTGATTTCCCGCCTTAATATAAGAGCAATACGATTTTAGTTCATATAATGTGTAAGTTAAGTTGAGCTTTATTTATTAAAAATTATACTGTTGGACTGAAAAAAGTAAAGCATTTTTTTTTTTAATAAATCGTACTATAAGTTTATTATTATATTTATTATTATTTGATCCAAGCAGTTCATAGACACATAAAATACAAAAGCATTTGTCTTGTTACATGATATTTATAAAAGTTATATTCAATAGTCAAATGAATTGCAGCAATCGAATAATACAATTAGTCGCAAGATACAAAAAATACATGATCAGATATTACAGTTGGAATTAAATAAAATTAAAGGGAGGGAGGGGTATTCTTATCCTGACCAATATACAAAAATATCTACGTGAAACTATATATAGTCTGGTTCTTAAATCTATATAGAAAGTATGCAATTCCATAGTAATTTTTTCGTGTTCCGAGGCACAAAAAACAATGTTTACAAACGAGTTCTATAATTAAATGCACCTTAAACATATATTATAGTTTTTAAGCTCTCATCAAGACTCAAAATCAAAGAATAGAGATATTTAATGTTAAGTTGCTTTATTATAAAAATATGTATAGTATAAAGTACGATTACATTTATCAAAAATACATAAAATGACACCACATATTTAGTAACGCAAACTTAATTGTAAAATTATTTAATTGATATATTGATTTTTAGCAATTATATGATTGTTTATTTTTTTTCTGCAAAAATACTTTTTTTTTTTTTTGCCTATTTTCTATGTGATATCGTTTACTCATTAGCAGCACATATGGAAGTACTCTACTGTGCACGAGAAGAGAGGAGAAGGAGGAGGGAAAAATAAAATCTGTGTTTTGATCCCGGGAGGATTAATAAGCTAATTAAAACTGGATTAAGTTACACATAACACTATGCATGTGTCGGATTTTATATTTATTAATTTTACACTTTTGAAAATTTAAAATGTATCAACAAAATTCATTCTTTCCTTGTTTACTTGAGTTTTACATTATTTGAAGGAGAGAGAAAGAGAGAGAAATACTCATACTATACATCCCTTCTAATTTTCTTTAGCTAAATCTCTATGTACAAAACAACAAAGATTTGGTAAACACTCATGACAAACATCACAACGCAGGATAAAGCAAATTTCCTAGTGATTTAAAGCTTAAGATCTTTTGTCGCAATTATTAAATTAAAATAAAGTCCATAATATACACAGTTTTCAAAGTGAATTTAATCTGGCACTCTATTTTATTAATAATATTATTATGTTTTTTATTTTTTTTTTTTAGTTAAAGGAGAAGGGGCAGTGAGTTGAGTATTGATCTCTCAGACCTTTGTATTTATCCAATTCTACAAATCAATATACAAATATTTAGAAATGTAATTAAAAAAAAGTGACCAGAAAGTCCTTACTTTATAGAAAGAAAAATAAATAAAATTTGAAAAGAAAACAGCAAACTAAATTTTTTTATAAAACACCCTAGGGGGAGAGAGAGAGAGAGAGAGAGAGAGAGAGAGAGAGAGAGAGAGAGAGAGAGAGAGAGAGAGAGAGAGAGAGAGAGAGAGAGAGAGAGAGAGATGGGAATTCAGAACATCTGACAAATTTAATTATCTAATTTATTTTCATCTGTTTGGAGCTTAAAGATTATTAAAATTATTGCTTAGTTAAAACATGCATCACAGGTCATTCCATATACTGTATCTTATTCACATATTATTGCAAAATTGATTAATATGATTATTAATAACAATTTATATCAAACCTTGGTTACAATCTGTTATGCATGCATAAAATAAAGAAAATTATATATTTACGATTGCAACTATATACTTTGACTTTCCTCATTACAATAGCAGAAAATAATGATATGCAACTTTTATTCATTGAAGTTGAACATATTTGTATGTATAACAAGAACAACGTGTTTGAATGTCAAGTTATATATACGAGGGTATGTTTGGTCAACAAAGTTTTGACAATTAATAATACACATTAGTAACAAGAGGGGTCAACGAAAACAAAACAAAGGGGGGTACTTCTCTCTCGTTATCTTGTCGTCCAGACAGACAGACTATATAGCGACCAATCATAAAGGTCGTGACCTCTCAGGCACGCCACTCATTTGTTTTACTCAAAACTTTTCCATTTAATCTTATCAAAATGTCAAAACTTTTTCGTCGCAAGTTTCGTCTCATGCAAATGTATTATATAGAGGTATTTTAAATACATAAGTACGTATTATTAAAAAAAAAAAAAAAAAAAAAAAAGGGATAGATGGACAGTAGATGGATGCTACGATTAGGGGATTCTTTGAACAAGGGATCTTATGATATGTTCTATGAAATAAATAAATAATATAAATAAGTAAACAAGTTACATTTATTAATACAAAAAATTGCATTGTGACGTAAATTTTGAAAATAATATTTTTCAATATCACGTTATATAGAAAATAAATAACATTATCCAAAAATATAAAAAATAATACGGAAAAAGGTGTTGTCAACTTCAATGGGCAAACAGTTGTTTTCATTGATAAATTATATTAAACGCCAATTTGTTAAACTCAAAAGTTCATGATAAATAGTAAAAAAGGTTATGCCAAATAGTTAATCACAAAAAATTATCAAGATTGGAATAATTTTGCATAAATTGGAAAACGTCAATAACCATATTTGGGCAAGTTCGATATTTTACAAAACTGATACTATCATGCACAAAAATAATACTTTTTATACTATAAATATTTTTGTTAAACAGTAAAAGCTTGAGAGAAAATTTTATTTTTAAATTTATCAGCAGTTGTCACGTCAGTATGAAGAAAATTTACATACAAGATCAACAAAAGAAATAAAACATTACTTTAAGGGTACAGTTCAGAGGTGGAATATCTTATGATTTTGACCGTCTATCGCGACCTTAATTGGTATCATTGTAAAGCTTATTGTGTAAGCTAACACTGATCCAAATTTCAGGATAAGTTACCGTTGAAATAAGAACGAAAAGTTAAAAATACTACACTTATGTGTGTGTTTATATTTAAAAAATGGCAAATTGTTGATGGTATGCAATGTAATTTGTAATAAAACATAATTAGTATTTTGTGTAAATATGAATTCATCATTTGTGACAGGCTTATGTGACATGCTGTGCTAATATAAAATTTATGATTTATTTTGTTATTAATATACGGTAAGCTAAGTAACAGTGGATTAATATTGTGTTGATATCATTTACCCCCTAGAGAGAGAGAGAGAGAGAGAGAGAGAGAGAGAGAGAGAGAGAGAGAGAGAGAGAGAGAGAGAGAGAGAGAGAGAGAGAGAGAGAGAGAGAGAGAGAGAGAGAGATAGGATTATACGTAGAGTTCCTCTACGGGTTATAAAGCTTATATTCACGGCAATAAATAAATTAGTAATAATTATGTTAGACCATTTTCAGCAAAATTAGTTTACGAAAACAAATATTTATACTGCATAATAACTATGTTACGTAGCACAAATTTTATGTCGTATATAGCAAATTGCTGTTCCAAATTTAGTTTAGCAAAATTTATGCTATTTAAACATAAATTACGTTATTTCTACTTTTCGTGTTGAATGCCAAGACAAATCACTATATCATTGCTTTTATCATATAATGTAAATAAATATATTATGGTATTACTAATATTTATATATTGCAGTAATCACTCTGTTATACAGTTTTATTTATTCACAAATAATACAATATTTACTTATATATATAATGAGGCTTTTATCTTTACACAACTTCTCTTAAAATAAAATATTGTCTTATAAAATACGTTAGGTATTTTTTTAAAAACCTATAAAAGAGGACATTATCCTGAATCGATTGATACGCGAATTTGTAATTTTTCACTTCATTAAGTATTTTTAATTAATTTTTCAAAGTCGTGAAGTGACGTCACGGGCGTCAACTTTTGCCTATACGCCCACATGCATAAGATGACACCCGTAACATTATTTTTCGATTTTCCAAATCATTAAAAATACTTAATGAACTCAAAAATTAAAACTTAGCATATCAATCTATTCAGGATAATGTCTTCTTTAAAAATAAAATTACCCCCTAAAAAGTTTTTTAGTCTTCCTCATTCTACCATATTACAGCTTTAAAATGAGCCCTCGTGTTTTTTTTTTTTTAAATTATTTTTTTATGAACGCTATAAATATAAAATAATAACAATGAAAAACACATATAATTTGTATACTTAATAATTATAAAATTATTGTTAGAAGATCTGCAATGAATATATTTTGAAATGAAATATCGTACCATACATACCAAACAATGTTATATAAGAAAGAGTCGGCAACAGTTTCAAAATAAAGCCCGTGATATATATACATACCTTGGGTATACTCGACATGCGACTTTATAAGCCGAATATTAAATAATATTCTAGTTCTACGAAATGTATTAAAGTAATAAATAAAATATACACATCACACCAATAATAAAATATTACTATAAATAAATATCAATTCAATAGAGTATAAGATAAAATTTGAATAGAAAGTTAAATTTACATTTTGGCACATCGTCAAGGTTAAAAAATTAGGCAGTAGTTGTTGTCTACTGGAGGAGTACGTTGAGGTACACTGAGAGAGAAAATATAATATTATGCATTGTGAAAACTATAGGGTGTATGCATTCATGTTAAAGTCGACGCCATGTTGGATAACTCAATAACATGGGTGACATATGAAAATAGCACATTTTGCCAGTTTAAAAACACTGTGCAATATTTTTGAGTGCTTTGATGCTGTAAATATATGTTGAATTAGTATCTCAAGTATGTGAGAGAAATAGCAATAGCAAAAAATTAACTGATTTCCCAAAGAAAACTGGCTTAAACGAAGTTTGTCTTATGCTCACCAATGTTATTCACTACTCCAGTATGGCCTACAAGCGCATTAAATATGACGTCATCCATATACACCCTATAGATAATCGACCCTATGTTTATGTGGTGGTGGTATATATATAGCGTGTTTATCATAATATGTCACGCTGCTGGCTCGTGAGTGGTGACTTGTGTCACGTGCTATATAGGTGGTGTTGGTCACAGGGTGATTGGCATGCAATTTACCACATGCAACTAACTGTGACTGAACAGGACCAAATAATCAGGTAGGTCACAGCCATCCTATATATAACCTAGAATCTTCAAGCTATTATTCTATCAAGCCAATTATGATATTCAGGGTATAGTTTGCATGTCTATAATGACCTAATGTCTTTAAGTCTGCAATCTGCAAGCTATACATCACAAACATCCTCTCAACCCTACACAGAAGCGAATGGGACCCAGTAAAGAACATACAAATTTTTTAATAATAACAATTAAAAATAAAGTGAAAAGTATTTCTATGAAATTAGGCAGCTAATAAACTGATCCCCCCCCCCCCCCTCTAATAGATTCTGATTTACTTTTGGATATATAAATTATATGGTTTCAAAAAATCAAAAGTATATTTTTTCTCAGTGTAAGATAAAATAATCATGCATGCACATAATATTATACACAGTATATACAGTACATACATGTGTGTGTACCAAACTATTATGTTATAACATACACCTTACAAACAAAATATCGTTATTTCATTTAAAGTTAAATCTGATTGTAAAAGTTACACATGATTTGATTGATTATATGTCAATTTTTTCTCACCTACATGCTCATAATTTATTGATTATATCAATATGTAAAATCAACTATATGTAAAAATTTAATTTACACACTGGTGATATAGAGCAAGGATATTTTGTAATTCAATTATATATATATATATATATATATATATATATATATATATATATATATATATATATATATATATATATTCTGTGTTGTACATATACATAGTATTTTTAATTCACAACTGTAAACTACTTCTTCTTCTTCTTCTTCTTCTTTTTTTTTTTTTTTTTTTTTTTTTTTTTTCAATTAAAAATTATATGGTATATAAACTTTTGAAATGTATGAAATGACTTCATGATTGAAACTGTTCTTAATTGAAAAAATTGTCAACTTCAATTTATAGAAATGAACGTAATGAACACCATTCATTATTTTAAATTTTAGAAATAAAAATAATATTAAAAAAGTAGCATTTTTTTTTCCATTCCAAAATTGTAACAAAATTAAAAAGAAGTCTGCATTTCTGATTAGACAAAAAAATAAAATAATAATAATGTTTAGAGTACGTAATAATTATTTTTCAAAAGCTGAACATATTGTTAAACAAGGTTTAACGAAGCATTGTAAAAAATTTACACATAATATTCGTTAAATTGTAGTACTAGCAGATTTTTAACAATTTTTGAGTGCTTTTTCTTTAAAATGTCCCACTGTGTGTTGTACCCAGAAAAAAGACGAAGAAGTGGGAAGTGGTACACTGTGAAAACAATTGTGTACTGACTAGTTACAATTTAATTGTTAGGTAAAATTATGATATGACCAAAGCAGTCATTACATTGTGAGCACAACGGTGAAACTTATAAAAATGATAACTGCAGGTGAATTAGCTATCCAGGTAGTACAAAGGTAGATCTAATAATAATGATAACTAAAGGTGAAGTAGTTATAGAGGTAGTAACACGACTGGAAGTCAATATTATTATATTTACTTGCAATAGTCAATAAATGTATTGATGCTAGATACGTGTTTCTTACAGTGTAGAATAGTAAGTGTAAGTATACATAAATCAATCAATAAATAATATACAGCAATTAAATTTATATTTACACACAAAACGAATTTGAAAGAAAATTTGTCCATAAACAGATTCTTAAAATAATTAATTATTAAATAATATGATTTTTATCATACTCATAATAATACGAGTAGAAAATTGAATTTAACTTTGCCAGGCTCTGACAATATGAGAGAGAGAGAGAGAGAGAGAGAGAGAGAGAGAGAGAGAGAGAGAGAGAGAGAGAGAGAGAGAGAGAGAGAGAGAGAGAGAGAGAGAGAGAGAGAGAGAGAGAGAGAGAGAGAGAGATAACATCTTTAAATACCAAACAGCTTGTGTTACTCGTATAGACTATCCAATTTGCATAACAAAATTAATTAAATTCTACCTACTCTATAAATACCATTATACTAATATATTTTATCATTGCTTGCAATGTAAAAATGTATATAGAACAAATTTCAATTTAATAAGGGTAGAGGATGGTATGGACTAGTTTGGAATGTCTCCACGATTCATAAGGTCATCTATTTTAATTATTTATTATTATATTATTTACAAATTCTGCGTTTTTTTTTCCCTTCAAAAATTGAGCATTATGAAAATATGTATAAATTATACAAAATTATATTTAAGATTCTTTGTCTATAAATAAAAGCAGAATACGATAAAAAAAAAAAACTGTTATGTTATTAACCCTAGTTACAGAAAAAAAAAAAAAAAATCACGAAAATATTTAAATTTCAGCTATAAACTATGTTGATAAAAATTACATTATTATTTTTTATTTCAAGTATTTTAAGCGCAGACATACCTTGATAAGAAGTTAGTGTTTTCTTGAGGGCAAGCAGTTTGAGGACGTACCCAAGTGTAACAAATAACATTAGTAGACAAGCAAGCTCGATGTATAGAATATCAGTAGTATAATACACGGAGAGAAAAATATTGTATGTTTTAGTATAGCGTGAGAAAGTAAAGTCTTGACACAAAATTTATATATAGCTGTCGTTTTTGCAGAAACATTTTTTTCTACTTTTTTTTTTTTTTTTTTTTTTTTTTTTTAATAGAGAGTACACGTTGAAATATGTGTTTGTAACAGAAAATTAATGGTACAATTTTTTTACTCAAGTATAATATAAGTAAGAAAGTAAAATAATTTCTCTCTATCTCTTTCGTTTCTTTTCTTAAATCAAATCATTAAATTTATACATTTTTTATTTAAAAACTGCAAATTTTTTTGTGCAAAAACATTGAAAGGTAGTAACATTAAAATAAAAAATAATAAAAATGAAGAAATCAATAAAAAAAAACATTGATTTTCGGATACTGGAAACTTAAAAATGTCTTACAATTAAAGTTATACATATTTTCTATTAAATTATTTTAATTCCAGCAATAATGCAAAAGCTGAATTACAATTCAGTCCAGTTAAGAATTAAGATATGTTATTTTTTTAACAGTTCCTCAACTTTTTATCTTTATTTATCAATTTAAAGGCATAGAAAACATTGAAACGACATGTTGAAAACACATAATGGGATCTACAAAACTGATGATATTTTTTACCAGAATGTTAATGTAGCCCCACAAAAGAGCTTGAAAAAACTGTAAAGTATGCAATTTGTGTGAATATTCCTGTTTATGACGTCATTAACAGGTAAAAACTAGTATGAAAATGTTGTGCGGGTTGCATAAATCTAAATTTTCTGATCACTGCTACGGAGCTACAGTTGGGTTTTGAGACAAACTAAAGTTATTTATATAAGTCCCATCAAGTGTTTTGTGATATAATTGAAAATGTTTTCATGTTGTCTATGCCTTTAAGGATTGCTTGATTTTTTTTTTTTTTTAATTTAACAATACATTTTTACAGTTTATGCACGTCCCAAGGGTTACGTTTCAACATTACGTTGGTTTAAAAATATCAAAAATAAAGTTTCTAAATAACAATTCAATAAAAAAAATTTATATAATATACTTAACAAAAGCTAACAAACAGATAAATTATATAGATATTGAAGAAAAAAGAGAAGAAAAAAACAATCACTTAATTCATGTCGACATAACATTGAATTGTTGTTTACAAAAATTACTGACAACTGCAATTTTTTATACATTATTATTATTATTTTTTATATAATATTATATACACACAGTACAATTACAAGTACTACAAGTATAATACAGAACGTGTACGTATAATTTTTAAAACTACACTTCAAGTATGAGTTTATTTTTCTCGTCTCTCTCTCTCTCTCTCTCTCTCTCTCTCTCTCTCTCTCTCTCTCTCTCTCTCTCTCTCTTGCTGTGCATACCAACATATTTTTCTCTTGTCATGTGTGAGTGAATGCTGTATGGATTTCTATCTTTAAATACACACTAAAGAATGAAGACACACGATAATCGTCGTAAGTGTACGTTGAGAAAGAAACGAAAAAAAAAAAAAAAAAAAAAAAAAAAAAAAAAACTTACAAGGACATATTGCAAAAATGAAGTATATTTATATTATAAATGCTTAACAGTTCCAAGATATAAATAATGGAGAAAAAAAAATACCAAGTCACGAAGTTAAGAAAACATTTTAAAACCTCATTGAACCAATAAACTACTCGTACTTTTGTATAATGTATATTATAAATATTATATATGATATACATCACTCATGCAAAGTAATAAAATACATGAGACTTATAATTTTTATTTATATTTCAATTAATAATAATGACATAATCATTTATATTGCATATGGCATATGTCACTTGCAGTTTGAAATGCATTTTGATGCAATATTATGTCAAAACTACTTTTACAAATAAAATAACTTAAAAATAATTTGAATAATAAAAAAATAAATAATAATAAAAAAATAATACTAATAAAATCTTATGCATATTTTAATTTATACTGTATCACTTTTGTAATTAGCTATATGAAATCATACATTTATTATTTATGTATTTTTTATGAGTGAATAATATTAAATACTAATAATCTTTTATATTAAATTTACTGCAATTCATCGAAATAGTCTTGAAAGTATACTTGACTTTTGAATTTCTCAAAATATAGCATAAGTAACATTAAAATAACAATTATAATAAATAAACGTAATACTAATAAGTATATTAACTATCAATTTAAATTTTCAAACTTAAAGTAGTATTTTTCTCAACAACAACAAAGGAAACCTGCAATTTTAAGAAATGGGAATGGTCTGCTTTTGATTGACACATTCTAAAAAAAAAAACTTAACAAACACATAAAATTATTAAAGTAAATTATATATTCGTCCGTTTGTTCATCATACGTTCAATTAACTTTTAAGTATACAATCTATAAACATGCATAAAACATATTATATTATAAAAATGCATACATTTTTTAATTATTTATTAAATTATAATTATAATAAATAACATATTAATTTTATACATTAAAATTTAAATATGTCAAGGTTTTTTGAAAATAGAATTCGTGTAACGTCATTTTTATATAGATATATAGAAAATATTATGTTATCAGTTTTGGCTGGTAGCCATGTGGTTTTTATTTTATTATTAAAACGCATGGTAAATGATAATCACTGCTTTTATTGCGTTAAATATTATAAATTTCACCCTTGACCCGGGAGCGTGATCTATTCTATGCTGGTAACAACATTATATTATATACATATAAATATTTCATATTACTATATTGCTTTTAATAATAATTTGATTTCATATTTAATGTATATATTAATATATTTAATATATTATATAATAACAATAGAAAATCATGAACATTTTAACAAGATTAAATAATAATTTATTTATTCGATGTTTTTATTACTATATAGTAAAAAAAACAAAATCTTTGAAAATAACCGTTCAATAAATTTACATAACACAAATTATTGAATATTAATGCATACAAGCTAAATAAGATAATATATTGAAAATGTGGAATTCGGTGGTAAGTTTAAGTACATAAGACCGGTTTTCTTTGTCAAGATATTGTGTAAATATACTGAAAATTATTGCTTATGCTCAAGTTATAAAAGTATACACGTAAGTTGATAAAAGAGATATTCTAAAAAAATAATAATAATTTTTTTTCTTAAATTTTTTATTTTGTATAGTAAAGATTAACGATATGAATTCTTTTTAAAACCTTTATACACTGAGAAAACATTTAGTTGGTTTGATTTTTAGGTTCAGTCATGGCAAAGAAGTTGCTATATGCAATGGCAAAGGTAACACTTAAAAAAAAATGATAACTGCAGGTGAAGTAGCTATCCAGGTAATTCACTAAACGTTCACTACCATGGAACTCAGTATTATATTATAATATTTGCTTGCATTAGTCATCAAATATATATATATATATAGAGAGAGAGAGAGAGCGCAAAAATAGTTTTTCGACTATTGCCATTATGTCGACTATTGCTAGTATTATTTCATATCTCCACCGATCTCAACAAATGGTGCATTTTAAACCAATAAAAAAATCGACTATTTTCGACTATTTCGAGCTCAGCGACTATTTCACGAAAAATTGACTATTTGTCGACTATTTCGCACTTTTTTTAAGTTTTTAAGGAGATTTCTACTAGAAATCGGCGATATATATCGATATATCCGATAGTATCGATATTATCGATACTTTTTTGAGGCGCTATGTATCGATATATCGATACATAAATCCGACTATCGGTATTCGATACTTTTTGAAAAAAATTCATAGTAATTTATTTACAATTTCAAATAGCAAGCCAGTTTTCGCGCGCTCTGTTGTACCAACGAATCAGCGCGTGCAGCTGAGAGGGCACTGTGTATACAAGCGCACTGCCACTGTCAGCTAGTAGATGTTGTGTATGAATCATCTCTAGCTGTACAGAGCTCTCTGCCGTGCCTTGCCTGATGAGTCCTAGGTAAATTTGATACTATTTTGTAATATAGTGCTCAAGTCCCATACCCTTTTTAAAAAAAATTAATGGTTTTTATTGCGTTAACAAAATACTGCATACAAGATAAGGACACGCTCGGCCTATTTGAGTATTTAGATACTAAAATTACTGTTTAACATTAAATTAAATTATTTTTTACTCACAAAATCCTTTTTTTTTATCATTCTTTATATAAATTTATGTGTAAAAAAATCGACTTTTTTCGACTTTTTTGTATAAAACCGACTATTTATCGACTATTTGCACCAAAAATCATCGACTATATAGTCAACTATTTTGTCAAAATGATCGACTATTTTTGCGCTCTCTCTATATATATATATTATACGCCAGACATTGTTTTCACAGTGTATTAGCGTTTAGGTTTTTATTTGTGCAAGGCATAAATTTATTTACGCTTGTATTTTTTTTTATGAATTTAAAATAATCTTTAAAAAAACTTCATTTTATGTGCCATTAAATATTATAATACTTGGTTATATAATGTTTGTGAAATGCATTTTCACGGAGAGAGAGAGAGAGAGAGAGAGAGAGAGAGAGAGAGAGAGAGAGAGAGAGAGAGATTCTACATAGTACGCAGTACGGATACGATAGAAGAAGAAAATTAATGTAACAAAGTTCTAGTTTTTTTTTTTTTCTTTTACAATATTTCAAAACTGCATTACAAAAGTACATTTTATTTTTCTATATAATATTCAAATAGTTTTCATTGTAATATACAAGAAACGTGTTATGTATTTTTAATATATTATAAAATAAAACAAAGTGGAAAAATCTCAATGCAAAATGATGCCAAAAGTATTTCAGTGGATTGTGAAAAAAAAAAAAAAAAAAAAAAAAAAAAAAAAAAAAAAAAATACTTCTATACTTTGTAACATGCAGCTGGGAATATAAAATATACAATTTTCTTTTTTCTAAACTCGGAGCAGAACTGCATGTGTTTGAAATACAGTATAGTTTGATATTTTGAAAAAAAAAAAAAAAAAAAAAAGTAACAAGAGTTATATCTCTCTCATGGGTATTGCTTTACTACGATAGTCCTTCAACTTTATATATATAAAGAGTTACGTATTCAGAGTGTAGGGTTCACTTTTGCATACTGATGCACAACAATGTCAGCTGCAGCCAATGCTCTCTCTCTCTCTCTCTCTCTCTCTCTCTCTCTCTCTCTCTCTCTCTCTCTCTCTCTCTCTCTCTCTCTGATACTTGATATTGTTATTAAAACTAACAAAAGGCCATGCAGAGCAAACAATACAGAACATAGAACACGGTCAATCCCACAATTAAGGGTTACATTTAAAAAAAAAAAAAAGTTCACCACGTCACACTTGTGATGAACAATAGAATTACGTATACTATATATACATACAAGTTATACAATATATCATAATATCATATAACATATTGGATTTTATGCTGCCTTCACTCTAAGGCAAGTCCATTTTTAAATGACAGTGTATAATATGCTCATACTTATCATTACTTTAGACTGAAATCTGATGGTTATGGACTCTTAAAATTTTAGACTGAAACTTGCCTAGTATACTGCGCGATAATTCAACAAAAGTTACACAAAATGCATATAGGTGGAAAAATCTATTGTGATATCATAATTACAGTGATACGATAATTCCAAATATAAATTTAGTGGAGTTGATATATTTAGGATGAATTATTATCTTTAAACTAAACCTCATTAGACATGTCAATTTTATTTTAAAGTATTTAAATCTATTTATCCGATGGTCACGAATCTTGAAAATTTTTATTACAGGCAGTTGACATTCAAATGATATCAAAATGTTAGGGTTCAACTGTTGAATCGCAGATCTCTTGAACGAATTCACAGAAGAAATAATCCATGATTTTATTAGTACTTTCATATATCAGTGAAGCGCGTTTTCGGACAACGATGCATAAAAGAATAAGCGTCCATAAATAATTATACCGTACAGCAAAGTAACTTTTTACTATACTAAAGAAACAGAGCTCTGATGCGAGATCACTCAATTCAACAAAATTGTATGAAAAGTATAGAGTTAACTACGTCTAACAACGATTTTTTTTTTTTTTTTTTTTTTTTTTGCTTGCCATATTGTGTTATTGTGCTATACCAATCCCAGTCCCAGTCAAGACATTGTCTTATCGACAGGTATAAGGACTTTCCAATTAATGGAAAAGCACACACGGGCTGGCCACGGCCTAAGTACACAGCCCGGCATTCGTCATGACAGCCTAGAGAAACCGTGGAAAAGTCTAGGCAGGCTGGTCGGTGCAATCATGCACATCTATATCATGCATCTACCAAATGCTGTGCGTCGTCATGGAATGCATATTAACATGCATCGTGCAACGAGTTGCATACGCGCAAAAGTATATTATTAAGTACACATTATTGCGTAATAATACATATTTTACCATTTAAATCTATGTGTATTTTTAATAAAATCAGAATAACATTGTAAATTTAGAGCTAGTTTTTGAATGGTAAAATATATTATTGCAATTTTGTGTACCGTGAATGATATCAAACACATTTTTATATAAAAGGTATAAAAAAATGTTATGATTATGCAGAGGAAAAAAAATTAAGTAATACCATTATAATGAATATGAATTGCTTTATAATTTGACCTTTAAAATAATAATAATAATTTTTATTTCTCTTCCTCTCAAGTAAAAATTGTTAACAGAAAAATAAAGTAATAATATCTCAACTTGTTTAAATTTATTTGATCGCTGTCAAAATTTATAATAAACTTGATTTATTTTTAATGTTTTATACAGAGTATAAAATAAAATTTAATATTTTATAATTACGTGTTCATGTAATTATTTTGCATTACCTTGCAATAAAATTATAACAATAACAAAACACTGCAGTTTTATATTAATAAGTTATGGTAGGTCAATGAAAATTACATACAAGACCTTGATTTAGCAAAACATTGTAATATTTTCACATTACTTATTTTAACTTTCACGTTATAGAAAACTATTATATAAAATATACATTTAATTTAAAATGTTTAATTATTCAAGTTAAAGATAATGTCTATAACTCATACTTTTTTTAATTATTAATGTTATTTTTAAAGGCATAGACAACATGAAAACATAAGCATTTATATCACAAAACACTTGATGGGACTTACATAATTAAACAACATCTCTCTCAAAACCCAAATGTAACGCCATAGCAGTGATCAGAAAATTTCAATTTATGCAACCCGCACAACATTTTCATACTAGTTTTGGGCTGTTTCTGACGTCATAAACAGAAATATTCACGCAAATTGCATACTCTACAGCTTTTTCACGCTCTCTTGTGGGACCACATTTATATTCTGGTAAAATTTATCATGTTCTATGCCTTTACAGAAAGAAAAAAAAAAACTTGAGTGATGCATTTATTTATATTGCGCTACACGACTACGTACGAGACTTTAAGAATTTATTTATTTAACCACGAACTGTCACTTGAAATGAGCGATATATTTGTGGCAAATAATGCAAACTGAAGTTGCGAGAAAAATAATTGATTTACCATTTCTGTATCGGGAACACAGATGCTCTTTGGGATTTTACTTTCAGCAAATACGATTGAAGCACATACCTGGAACAAAAAAATTACAATTTTATTAATGATTGATTTTAGCATTCAAATAAATGAAATTTTAACAGATAATAACAAGCGGATATAAGTTACGAAATTTCGATGTTACAAAGTATCATTATTATTGTAACATTTTACATTAATATTTATATTATGCTTTGCAATGTCTAGTGCTATAACTGGCATATTTGGGCGAAAAGACTGTTCGTCTATGTCATTCTTATATAAGTGAACAGATTGCGGTAAAGTTAAATATATATATATATATATATATATATATATATATATATATATATATATATATATATATATATTCAATTTGTGCAGTATAATTATCATTTAATAAAGTATAAATATTGTGTAATGAATGAATTTATACTCTGAAATATTGATATAGCATCTTTGCCCATTCATTATATAACAGCATAGATGACTCTTAAAGATTTAATGATTCATCAAAGCTCTTAGGTCACCTAAAGACATTAGAATTTTTAAAACGTTGTTTAGAAAACTATACTACTACTAAGGACTTTGGATAAGTGTTTCGATGAATCACAACCAAAGTGTTTTTAGTATCCATGTGAGTTAATTGACATGAAAAATATAACCTCTGTGATAATAACCTCAACAAACATAATACACTTTTCACATAGATGCTTTTGATTACAATAAGCTATCTTTTTGAATTTGAATTTAAATTAGTTGATGCAATAATATGAAAACAAATTTCAAAGTTTTATACTTATTATATATTTATATAATGCGAATTGCATTGCAAAATCCAATTATAAAACTTTGAACTGCAATGTATAAATAAAAAAAACAACATAAATTATACTTTAACCTTATAGATATTGCAAAATCATATAAATTATAATATAAAAATTGTAAATACGTAAAAAATATTTTTATAATTTTATTTCAGTAATCTCATTAAAACTTCGTTCGTCAATCGATTTCAACATGTTGAAGTTTGAAATTATGAAATGACGTCATTTTTTTCTATACAAAGATCAACAAGTAAAGTACTCTGAGTGAGAGTTAGATATGATATGAAAATTTATTAATACGTTCCATTCAAATATCCTATTATTAATAAATAAATTAATGAGAGGATTACAATGTACTATAGATCGAGTCTTGTGTAACATATTTATAGAAATAAAACATAGATGCTAAATATCACATGTAACTTTTACATTTACAAATAAGTTACTATAAGTACAATACAATATGCCTATAATTTCTATCGTATATGGTTATATAAATAATCGTCCTTATTCAAAAAAATTAATAGAAAAAAAAAGTACACATTTTTGAAAGGGCGAGGTTTAGGCCTGATAATATGTCTGGCCCACTCTTACACCTAACCCCAACACAAAACATTTAATATAAACATAAGTGGATCTAATGGTGGGATTATGGGTCTATGTTATAGTTTTTTTTATTATTTTTTTTTTTTTTTAGATTCTATAGGGTGGTTTCATTCATGTTAAAGTCGACGCCATAAGTGAGCGCTAAATAACATGGGCCAATATAAGAAAATGACTCATTTTGCCAGTTTAAAAATACTTTACAATATTTTTGAGAGCAAAATTATCAAGTATGCAAGAAAAATAATAATGACCAAAAAATAGCTAATTATATCAAAAGAAAATAGCCAAAAACTATATTTGTCCTATGCTGTGCAATGTTATTCATTGCTCAAGAAGAGCATCAAAAAGCACTCAGAATGACGTCATGCGTACACACCCTATACAATGCACAATTGCACGTTTATTTTACAACCATTTTTCTTCGATATTTTTGTTGTAATTCAGTTCTGTTATATATTTATTTAGGTGCTTATATCCACGTATAAGAGAGATTTTTTTTTTTTTAACGCTAAAGTTGAGATTGATATCAACATTATCGTATTATATATCAATATTTCGTCTATAGTATATAATAGTGAAGTATTATAGTAGATAAAAAGTTCTGCATAATGTGTAAAGTATTACACTTTTTATCTTACTAACAGTACACATGCATATAATTATAATATATACATCAAGTCACAAGCAAGAGTTTATATGTTTATGTTATACACATATTTCTACTCTTCTCTATATATACCAAGTAATGTCAGATAAAAATAAAAGTGCATCTTATGTAACTGCACTAACATCAGTCAGGCAAGCAGTATACAACAATTTACATCACTATGGAGCACTGAGAAAACGTGTAGTTTTGTTATTTTTAATCATGTTTTTGCTATATAATATACAACATTACACTGGAAAGAAAATTACCCTGATGGTGTAGAAGTACTAATAACAATAAAATATTTATAAAATAGAGAAATTTGTTATTATTGTTCCTTTTTTTTTTTATTATTTATTATTTTATTCTTGTTACAATAAGTGGTATACAAAGAGTGGCAAATCAAATAAACAAAAGACTTTAGTAACATTTAGGCCAAACACAACTTTGATTAGGAAGGCTATATTGAGGGCTCTATTCATTGTTTTGAATTTGCGCATCGAAGCAAAAAAGTAATATTGACCAGTATTGGGAAAACTTGACTTCTAACAAATAAAATAATAATAATATTGTTATTTTTAGGAGCATGATATTATTATATTAAATTTAACCAGCAGTGAAAAAAAAAAAATAATAAATATATAATTTATCTCTGAAAAAGTGAGAAAAAATTGCATAGTGGTACAATATGATTTCAATTATGACAATCATAATATATATCATATTAGTCGTAATTAATACTTTATTTTACTCATTTGAGAGTTCAGCCAGCTGTGTAATACCAGTGTTTTTTTCTTTCAGTGTAACTACTACAAAAAAATACTAGCCAAGAGCAGCATAAAAATGCAAGTAAAACATCATTATTTTTAGTAATTTTTTTTATTACAAAATAATATAAAAAGAAGCAATTAAAAACTTATAGTTTCTCTCTATCAAAAAAACTAGGTCATTCTTGAAGTATCTTCATTAACAGATGTAATAATAATACTTTAGAGAAGATTTTTTATTTTTAAATAAATTCATTATTAAAGTACAGGAAAACAAAAAAGTTTAAAATAAATTTTTTAATTATAATTTTAAAAGTTAAGAAAATGTATACATTATACAATTTTATGTGAGAATATATAATGCTAAAACTGCATGGTAAAGAACACGCAAGCACATCACAAGCAAAAGCAACAACGAACATTTTAATTTATGCTCATCTCATCAGCAAGTCTTAAAACAGAGGGGGGGGGGGGGTCATTTTTCTTATTTGACTGTAAGAACACAGATTTGTGATTTATTTTCTTCTTAAATTAAAAAAAATTATTTAATTAGTGATTTCAATTACTTTAAAAAATAAAAGTTTTTCTTTGCCACCTGAGCCATAAAAATTGTTGAAATTTAAATATGAATTATAAATAATAACTCATGATTATATAAATAATTTGTTTGAAACACGGCATGTTCTTTCTTGCAAGGCTCGACTACAAATGAATTCTCTTCTTTATAATCTACGGTAGATTCCATTAACTTTTTTTGTTATTATTTTTTTTTAGGTACTATAACCGAATCTGTCGACTCGAGGCACCAAATAGGGATCCTCATTGATAAGTCACAAGATTGAATCTTCATACACACACATATAACACACATTATTATAACTGTTATCCCTTGTCACCCTTGTCATATGGACCAGTGCTTGTCACATACTAAGGAGAAAACTTGTAAAGTAGACAACCCGTTTAACAATTGTTATTGTACAGTAGACCTGAATTTTATTACAGTAAGAATTCCAAAAGTTGTCTATATAGAACTAACAATTTTGTAACCTCAGTTTGTGATGTTTCCATCTCATGATTTACGTGCTTGTTTTGAATACAGGATCACTCTGACTATATTTTCAGACAATCTTTTAAAATTTTGTAACAAATAAATAGTAATATAGTAATAATTAGTACTTGTTGGTCAATACCCTAACCTTTTACATTTTATTTATATTAATCTTCAAAATGTATAAGATTTTAGATCGCAATGAAATAAAAATCTAAAACTGTTCGGGTTTATCACAAATTCGTTTCTGTTTATTTATTTATTTTTGTCTAATCTCTCTCTTTCTCTCTTAAATTCTTTACAAACCGCAATAAAAAAAAATCAAGAGAGCATCTTCACAAGAGAGTACTTAATCCTACGTATTAAAGAACGTAAGTTTCTCATTTATTAGACTTATTAACAGATTTTCTCAGCCGCATTAGTGTTTATAAGCTGATAAACTAAAAAATCACACACAGTCTAATACGTTCTTTCTTGCAATCTGAACTGAAGGAAGAAACCATCAAATAGGGAAGAAATACAATAATGAAACTGATGGGCTTTAATATATTTAAATATCGTAATACAAAATTTAAAATTCTAAAAATTTTACATTGTGGTTGCATCACTAAATGTAAATAATAATAACAACAATAAATGGGCATCTGGCCTCCCGGTTCCAGGGCCCTGGGTCGTGCCTGTTTCCACCCTGGAGATGTCCTACAAGTGTTGCAGTGGGCTTTATATACCTATACACGCCCTTTAGCTCAGCTAACGTTGGTTTAGGCATTGGTTTAGGGGATCAATAGCCAACCCACCTTTAATTAGCACACTTTTTCTGATCATCTTGCAAAATATATTTTGTCCCGATGCGCCCAGGAAAGAACGTCACCCCAGAGAGCGCAGAAAGACTTTTGTCTTAAATAACATTAAATAAGCCCTCAAGATTAAAAACCACAAAGCTGGGGAGAATGCATCTTGACCACAGTGTTGGCTCTGTGCATGCAAATCAATAAATGTGGTGCTGAAAAAAAAAAAAAAAAAAAAAGATAATAATTGAGGTTTTTTGTTTTATTTCTTACAAAGTTATAAAACAAGTACTATAGCCATCCTCTGATATTGGCTTATGTATGTATGTAGGTAGGTACTGTATACACTTCATGCATGTTATATAGATAGATAGGCCAAAGTAAACATGAGGGTAATACCAGCTGTGCATGTCATGTATGTATGTATGTGCCCTATAGAGCTCCAAGCACGTCGCTCAATATTCATAACTGTCCCTCCCTATACGGGGTTAAAAAAAACCTTTGTGTAAGCTGCACTTACATGACATAGAATTGTTTGTCAATATTCATGCAAGTTAATTGCAATTCCTTTATACATTGAGAAGTACATACATACAATGATTGTTGTAAAACATAAAAGTAGGAGGAGTTGTTTTGACATAAGAAAACGTATTTCGAGAAGAAAAAAGAAGTAAAGTCTCTGAAAGTCGATACCAAAATAATTTTATCCATTAAAATTTAATTAATTTATTATTATTATTATTACTATATAGAGCTATATAATATGATTTTTTTTTTCACCAAGAAGTTTTTATCTTAATTATTTGGAGAAATTAACACATAAAAAGTTTAAGGGTTAAGAATTATTTTCACTATAGCAAGCTTAATTAATTAATTTATTATTTTTATTATTTTGTAAGATATGCTATAGGGTGTCGGTGTATAAATAGTATTGCAATTTAATCTTTGCGTTATTAAAAAATAATAATAATAATAACTATGGGAGATATATCAAATTTGAAATATTTTGACTTTTGGCTTGTTAGAACTGCAGTTGATTGATAATTTTGATAATATCAAGCATATGATTTAATGACATCCACGTATAACATCATCAATCAAAAGAGCGCAGTAAAACGATAGGGGACCCTTAATATCTCTTCCTTTAACGTTACAGGACTAAATCCTTTAATTCAGAAAATTTTGGAGTTTATAAAAAATTAATATCTTGGTCTATAAGCTATAACGCATGTAAAAAAAAAAAAAAAAAAAAAAAAAAAAATTGTAAAAAAAATATTACATTTGGAACCAAATATTTATTGCAGTAAATTGAATATAAAAAAAAAAAAAAAAAAAAAAAAAAAAAAAAGAGCAAAAATTTTAACAGGCAAGAAGCAAATACATAATAAAATTATATGTTCAGCTCCATGAATCTCCTCATTGAATATGGATATAAAATTTAATTTTAGAATTTCATGATACAAAATTTCTTGTATATGAAAATATATGTTTGATGAAAATGTTGTTATAGATTTATGCGAACTGGCGACGTGAAATAAAAACCATAAGCAAAAGGTATATAAGAAGAAAAACTTGCGTGTATATGACGCTCTAATTCAATAGCAATCCATTACTGGTTGTATATATAGGAAAATAAAAAAATGATTGATGTGTGCTCACTCGTCAGTACGACAGAAAGAGAGCGAGTTGAAAATCCAAAACAAGTCAATAACTCGGTACGTACTACATAACTTCCCTATCAGGAAGCTATGTACGCATACGGCATACAGTGCTTAATTATTGTCGTATTAAATCAATATTAATTCAGCCAATTCAAAATATTTTTATTTAAATTAAAGAGAATTATAAGGTATAATAAACAATTAAAAATACTCAAACTTGCACTAACTATTTGATGAAGTATTTTTAATCATCTAACAAACACTGTGCTATAAAACTTACACTTTTAATTAATAAATCCAGATTGGTTTCAAATATAAACCAGATTGTTTCAAAATAAAGTAAATATTAATCAATAAAAAGAAGTTCACATGCGGAGAAGATGAAATAAATAAATTTAAAAAAAGTTTTCGTACGAAAATTATCAAATTTATTCATAGTATACTGCACAACAACCTTTAAACGCTGCTATACACCATAATATTTTATTGCTGGACGTCTACTACACCTTAAAGTGGTACTTTATAAGTGAAAAGTAATTTTTCTGTACAGCATAATTGCGGCATAGATTCTTTTCGTTTTTTTTTTTTTTTTTTTTTTTTTTTTTTATTGGGCAATAACCTATAAGCTAATGCATTTTAATTGTGTTATATGAATTTAGGTTAAAAGAAACGAATAAAGAATTTTGAATTTATTATTGGATATAAAAAAAACTACGTATTTAACATAAAGAAAGGAGCGACAAAAAATCAGCACTGTCTATATATCAAAGTGATGTTATAATTTTCATATCGATTACAAAATCAGTTTAGATAAAAAAAAATCTTATAAATCCAATTAGAATCATAATAGATATTTTTATATTAGTGTCCTGGAATGATGTAACTTAAATAATTGTTATCTCAATTATTAAATATAACACAGATAGATCGTATAAAAGTTACGTATGACAGTCTATGTATGTGATAAGAACTTTATATATTATTGCAATTCATATTTGTACAGTGATAACATAAGTTTGCATGAGTGTTTTTTTTTTTTTTTTGCAACTTTTAACTTGTGCCAAGGTAAATATTTTATTTAAAATTTTATATAAAATATTTATATAAAAAGTTTTCAAGTTGAGAAAACTCCCCAACTCACTTAATCTCTACGTTCATATATAATGTCAAAATTTGATGCCTCTTGGTATAAAGACAACCTAACATTGAGGTTTACTATATTAGCCACTTTGTTATTCACAGTCGTTTTTGTTTGTATACACATTTTCTAACATTATATACTAATAAAGATAAAGGAGATATCTTATATATACGGAGATAAACTAATTTTTATCACGGAATGATGCATAAGGTATACTTTTAAATTAAAAAAAAAACTTCTTTTTTAATTTTAATGGCAGAATACATAATTCATTCTTTAAAGAAAATTTAATAATTCATTTTTCATTACAAAAATATAATTTATAATTAAATTATTATTTCAAGCATTGCGTTTACAATGATTAAGTCATTAAACTACAAATAAAAAAAATCAAACGTTATTTTATTTTATTTATTTATTATTTTTTTTAATTATTATTATTTTATACTATTATGATTAATTAAATGTTATTAAAATAGGTACAAATAATTTCAACATTTACAGTCAGGTAAATATAAAAAAAAAACTGACTTTAAAATATAAAATAATATAATATAAAACAATCAAGGTTGAAAATGAGGTGTATGTTCTGACTATGTGAAGGCAGCATTTTTATTATTATTATTATTTTTTTTTATATTTATAATATATTTTTTATTCATTTTTTGCTATAACGCTTCACTAACCTGGTTGTCACAGCTCCTGAAATTTTATCATACACATTATAGTTTTTTTTTTTTTTTTTTTTTTTTCTTGATTGACTTTTCCCCCCCTGATAGTAGAATTTCACAGAGATACGAAACCTTCTGTAATAGCAATCCTTAATTATTATTATTATTCGACTTACAAGTAAAGTAAACTCCATGCTATAAATAAATATTTGCTCTCCCCTATTCCTTGTCTGATAATGAGAATTAAACCACAAAACAAAGTTAATTTTCCTTATAAACTAAATTATTGACGAAGTTATATAAAATGTTATACATAGAAGGGAAGGATGTCTGACTCATGGCTCAATGAACAAATAAATTTACCATCTCTTTGCGGGGAGAAGAAAAAAAATACATTGATGATTTTATTGATGGTATATTGAGAAAATCTGGAGATGGGGTGACCCATAGAAAATGAACCAAATTAAGAAGATAACGAGAAACTACTCAAGCACATGTTTTTATCCTCTTTTTATATCATACATGGAAAAAAGTAATTTGTGCTCTACGTAAATAATTACGTTATATAAAAGACGATATTATTCTGTATACAGTATAGTTATTTTACCATACAGCATAAATTATGAACAAATGTTGCTGAAAATATTTTCTCTCATCATATATATTCTCAATTATAAATTATTTAAGTGAAAAGGAATTTAACTTAAATTAAAATTATAGTATATAAACTATCTAATCACAATTAAAAATTATTAATAAACTTATTTAAAATAATTTTTACGTTGTATGTTAATGCTATGACTAACAAACATTGTAGCTGACTGCACTGTTAAACAGTTGGGTTAAATTAAGAGGTTGTATGCCTGATTTCGCCCAATTAATTATTAATTATTATTATTAAAATACGCTAGCATAATTATTACGTATATATGTAATTTTGAGAGAGAGGAGAACATAAAATAATCCAACCAGGTAATATTTGCTTATAGTTATATTGCTTGACAAAAGGCCCTGTAAGAGTATTCAGAATGCTCCATGAAAACCATGGTATTGGTTCGGAATCGAACACGGGTCTTCCATGCATGACGTGGAAGCTCTCTCCTCTACTGTATAGATCATGAATTCTGTCTATTATTATTTTATTAATGCCCATTATATGTTTAATAAAAAAAAATAAAAAAAAAAAACGATACAATAATACAGCACTAATTATTAATTTAGAATAAATGTATAACCAGTTTAAAAGGCAAATCAACGTTACAAAGTATATTGATGCAATGTATTTTCTCCAGTGGTACAATGTATATAAATATATGAATATTATCATCATGATATGAAAGATGAAAGACACCTGCTTTATATTTATATAATATATAAAATTTAAATCGGAGCACAGCCGACAATTTTTATCTGCATTATTATACTTGCAAATCATAATCTAAAATCTTTTTCACGTCATTTTAAAATGTAAAAAATTGAGCTGTCTTATATATAAAAAGTAAACTTGTTTCTTCATGCACTGGCATATTAATATATTATTTTATATGTAAAATAACCTTGCAACGCAACAGCAAAGTAAAATTCCAAGAAATTAATTTTCCATTGCAAAGATAAATTTATATATTCACGCTTCAAAAAAAAAAAAAAAAAAAAAAAAAAAAAAAAAAAAAAAAAAAAAAAAAAATGACAGGTGCAACTTTATTTAGTTTTTTGAAAATTTATAATTAAATTTTGTGTGGTATCTCACATGAAAAGATTTATTTCAAAGATATCAAGAACATCATAATTTATGGGACTTAACCTTTGAGAGTCGCATATTTTAAATTACGGAGAGAAATCCTATATTTCCACGTTTTGCCATCAAATTCGATTGCATTTTTACGTAAATAGAATTACGTGTATTTATTGACAATTGTGGCGGTAACATGATTACGGAAAACAAAACAGGTAAATTTTTCACTAACTTTTAATTATAAAATAATAATAAAAAATAGCACAGTGCTACTTTCCAAAATTAATACGTAATAATTATATGCTAGTTATTATTTATTATACCCTGATTTTAGCAACATTTAATCATCAACATTCCATAATTTAATAAATATAATTACTATGCTACACTTAGTAAATATTTATGCTTATCAACAACTTATAATTCGCATTAATTCAGCATGTTTTGCGTGTGTGTTTTTTTATTAATATTACTATTATTTTAAAACGTGAAAAAAAAATCAAATCAGATTCACATTTGACGATTACTTTTTTTTTTTTTTTTTTTTTTTTTTTTCTTTCTTAAGCTGATTGCCACATTGCAAATTTAACTTGTTAAAAAGCATTGAAGTTTTTTTTTTTTTTTTTTTTTCTCCCTTTCTAATTCCTTCTTCTTGGTGTTCTAATAATAGTTTACGAGTTCTCTACGCACTTCGTGTATATAAAGAGTAAACTCACTTCATTCATAAACTTCAAATTTAGACTCGCGGCTTTACCGGACATCCTCTCATATTTTTTTTTAACACTTCTTCTTACTGACTAGTTGGCCTTGAAGTAAGAAATAAATACATAAAGTGTCTTGAACGTTAATTCTCTTAACTATAATGAAAACTGACAGGAAAATACTTGTCCAATAAATTAATCTTTTTTACCATTGTTTTTTCTTCTTTTTTTTTTGTGAGAATTCTACTTACTGACTTTCAAGTTTCATTGGAAATAAAACATAACGGCCGGATATATATTTTATATAACTTAATGTTGATCTGAGGGTTGTGAGGGTCATATCCTAATCTCAAGAATTTAAATATATATAAGCTGGTCATCTTTATATTTAATATGACGACTAAAAATAATGAAAGAAAAAAATTGCAGGCATAACCATCAGAGAGAGAGATAGAGAGAGAGAGAGAGAGAGAGAGAGAGAGAGAGAGAGAGAGAGAGAGAGAGAGAGAGAGAGAGAGAGAGAGAGAGAGAGAGAGAGAGAGAGAGAGAAAGAGAGAGATCAAATAGTACAAAAACTTTTAACAGATATTTATCAGCCTGACAATAATCTAACCCACTCTTACCCTCCCCCTTCCCAATTAATTTCTGTATAGCTAAAATTTTTCAATATCTTACAGCTGAATTTTTGTGTATACGATAATTCCATAAAATTAATACATATTTCAATTGTTCTTTCCATTGCCACGTAAAGCTATACAAAATAATCATTTCATGATGGCATTTAAATTGAATAGCTCATTAGTATACCAGTTACCTTCATTGTCACTATTATATTCCGTATAAAAAAAAATCATTCAGTTTTGCAATAAAAAATATATGAAATCACATAGTATGTGTTAGGTGTGAGAGTAGGGCAGATATTTATCAGGGCTAAAACTCGTATTTTTAATTGTATAGTTTTTTTTTTTTTTTTTTTTTAAATATGAGTAAAGACGATATTGATGTTGTTTATTTATTGATTGATTTTTATTTATTAATGTATTAAATGATATTATAATCTGTCAAAGTATAGAAATGAAATGTATAAAGTTAAGTTTTTTACATAATGCTATTTTTAATAAAATTTAAATTTAATAACTTTATTAATTTTGTATTCAAACGTATCTCTTGACCCATATTGTGGTCTTACCACTTCAGTTCACAGAAATTAACTTGAAAAACATTTTCTTTTGTTTTATTTCATTTTCTCTTCTTCTTCTCCCTTTTTTTTTAATATATAAACTTGGCAATTAATTAATGTTACGTGCAAGTGTGGAAAGTTGGTTGGCGTAATATTTTTAAGATGACTAATTGCACGCTTTAATAAGCAAGGCAAGATTCAAGTCTCTCTCTCTCTCTCTCTCTCTCTCCACAAGATGATACTTCCCCCCTCCCCCTTCACTCTCTCGTGAAGTTTATTCTGCTTGGTGTACAAGGTCACACCGGGAGATCGATTTTCTCAGGTCATCACGATATTTTAAGTTGGAGAGAGAAAAATTATGAAGGAAACAAGTTAAATATTCATGACATGCACAAATAAAATTCTTTTTTTTATATATATACAGTACTGGTAATGTTGATTTTTTTACTGTTATTATCAATTTAAACGTAAAAAAATAAAGAAGCCTCATTTCATAAGTATATTGTGTCATTTTAAATGTATTACAATATGACTCACAGGTTAGCAATGATAGATAGAGCGAAATATCAATATACTTTTAATTTCCTATCTTTTAGTACGGACATACATAATATCATAGTTTCTGATAGTGTTACGAACTGATTATAAAGATGTCGAGCATATAATTATTACTTCTTATGCTATTCCAATATAGCTCTAGAATGTGGTTATTATATTCAATGCAGCACAAATTACGTTATTTAATTTTCCTTGAGCATTACAGAACCGTATTTTTGACAATTAAAAAAAAAAAAAAAAACGCCGGAACTGTAAATGAGTGTTACTAGACACACTTTCAAGTGTTTTAAGCAAAATAATAAATAAAAATAACTCTATTTTAATCACATCTTTTAAAATAAAAACAAAGATAATAAATATTATGACAAACAATTGAAAAAGTGTCTAAGTTAATAAAACCATCACAACAACAATATAAAGTGACACTTTGCTTATATGTGGCGTGTATAGTACGTACGTTCAAACCAGATTATAAAACCACTTCTTCACATTGTTTAAAATAATTACGATGTGAATACTTCAGCAGCAATATAGAAATACAAGTTTATATATATACATATACCTATATATACTACTACTGACACTACATAATAATACATTGTCATCTCTATGGTCCAGCACAGCTTCCCTACTTGGTATGTAGTAAGACACGTGTATGTCGACAGCTCACGCATAATAAACATTACTACTATATGGACAAACTCACGCGGTGCTGTTATATTATCAAAGAGACTATACTTTAAGAGTTTGTTGAAGAAAAAAAAATTATATGCTTCATTCATTACTAACATTATTTTATACCATGCTATGCATGCATCCATTAAGGTAAAAAATGTATTTTTACACATTCTGAATATATTTTTAAAAATTGCATAACAATTATGCAATAGTATACTGTATAATGCAAAAAAAAAAAGAAAAAAGAAAAGGAAAAAAAGGGGGAAAAAAGTGAAAAAAAAAAAAAAAAAAAAAAAAAAAAAGGTGAAAAATCCGAAATCCGACTTTTTATAACTAGTAATTTCACTTATTTCATATAATTTTTACCCATTGCTTTTCTTATAACAAATCATTTGTAATATTTGCAATATGAAAGCTGCACAAAAAAAAATTAGGTTTTAGAATTGAAGTCAAAAGCACTTGAACTGTGCGAAGATCACGGTATCGTATAACAAACCGTGAAGTTGAACAGGAGTCCCACATTTTAATAACATGGTGACTTTGAAAATGTAAACCGTCGTAAGAGATTTATTACGGCGCTGTAAATTTCATATTATAATAAAAAGTTGCAACATGACCTATAAGAAACAACATCTCATAATTCATGAAATTTTTGTAAACGAAGGACGTTTGCACCAAGAAAGTGAAAAGCAAAAATATAACCATTCGGGATGGAAAGAATAGAATGAAGAGTTAACTATATGTTGTCACAATCATGCTGTACAGCAAAGTTGTTTTTCAAAAAAAAAAAAAAAAAAAAAAAAAAAAAAAAAAAAAAAGGCTACACTGCAAAGTTACTCTATTTTACAACATACAGTCAGATATTATACAACAACAAAATATTATGTTGTCCAAGTGATGTTGTTCAGCATAATTCATAAATTTTCTTCTTTCCTTGCAAAGTTACGGAAATACGATTAATTTTCATTCCTTTTAGTTTGTATTTATTTTGTTATTAAAAATATTATAATCTACCAAGTATTTTAATTTCATATTTATAAACATTAAATTCAAAATATTTTTAAATCATTGCAGTAGAGCAATAAATCATGCATGATTTTTGAGCTCTGAAAAGTTTGATAAATTAACTGACCGATGACGTATATACGGTAAATATTATAAATGTTAATTAAGTAAAATATGATGAAGTGTAAAATTATTCAGTTGCCAAATATCATGAATTAAAATAAAATATCATTTTAAACTTAAATATTTTATCTTCAACGCTTTGCATCACAATTTAAAAATTTAATTTTGGTCTGGAAAGTTTTTCATAAGTTTTTCTGTTTTATTTCTAAGAATATCAAAAAATTTCTATAGGTTGATTCGATATTAACGATAAAATTTGAATTTATATAATATTCACATAAAAGTTTCAATTTTATCTATTATCACTATTATCAGTCTTAATTTTTATATATATCTAAAGTACACAAGAAATTTCTAAGTATTCTTGCCCAATAAGAAATTTCAATAACTAATTTCACTGTTGAGAGCTCATATGATTGCCATTTAAATGCATATTATTTGAGTGGAGTGGAGTGAGATTTTCAACAATACAGAAATAATTTGGTAAGAGTATAGCATGATATCTTGTAGGAACTTTATTTGCATCGTTTTTGGACATAATATTTACACGGACAGGACCACTTTAAGCAATTTATTTTAAAACACGCAACTGCAGTTAGAATCGGGAAATTTAAATTCAGTTTACGATGTTAAATATTTTATTTGTATACAATTAAATTTCTGTAGCAAGCAAAACGTTCGAATAAAAACTAAAAGAAAGGGACACCAAATTTATCACAGATAATTTTTTTTTATTGAGGTTGCTGTTTTTGTCGTACAATACAATAAAAAAAAAACATAGGCATGCGGTGTCAATTTCAATAAATCAAAATATTATTGAAGCATAAATTCAGACATATAGCAAAAAAAAAAAAATGTATATCCATTTATATGATATTGAAAATATGCGTGAGGTTTAGCAAATTTCCTGTTCATTTTCACATTCAATATAAATAATATAATATAAAAAAAATAAATCATCTTGACTTTAATATAAATTTATATTTTATATCCGTTATTGAGAGAATTTTCTTTCAAATTTAACATTCAATAAAAATCTAATATAACATTCAGTAAAAATATATTTAAAAGCTTTACATTGTTAAAAAAAAATGTATAATTGGGTACACCATCATTTAAACACAAATATAAAAGTTCCTATGTGTTAATATAAATTGTGATACAACTTTCAGTATCAATAAATTTTTCAATGATTTATTTGGTGATTTTCTTTCTTTATTCTATTATTATTATTAAACTGTATATTTTACTATATAAAGTTTAAATAAATAAATAAAAATTAAGGTGGAAAAAATCAAAATAACAAATGAGCTTTCTTGATTTAGTAAAACTGATATGTCTATATTCTACAGTATAAGTTATGCAAAAGAACTTTATTGAGCTGTAACTTTGCTGTTAGTCGGAGAATCATGTTTGAGAGAAAGAGAGAAAGAGAGAGAGAGAGATGAGTATTAAGTTACTTCTTTCAAGTGCATCAAACGAAATGCTGAGCACAGTTTTCATATGCTCTAGGAACATTATTTTTATGCTAGGGTTACTTTATTAGACTTTTACTATATCGTACAGCCTTTAGGGCCTTCTTTTTGTGAAACACGCCTCACACAAAAACTAGATGGATGTATATGTATAAATAAAAAGAGGAAGGGTTGAATAAAACATAACGTCTATATGCACGAATTGTATGGTTTTAAATCAAATTAAAATCATTTTAAAACATTGCTTTTTATATACCTGAATGAGTGAGAAAATTGCTGTTTTTTTATATATTTTTTCATTATATTTGGTACACGGAAAAAAAAACTTAGAAATTATATTGTACAGATGCTATGATGTAAAATTTGACTTTTGGATGTAACTTCAATTAAAGCAATGCTCCATATAAAATACATGTAGTCTCCATAATTCAAAGAACTAAAATGTTATATCAGAGTATTTGTACAACATTATATAGTTATTCACTTGTACGACTTAATATTTTGTTGTTATAGACGTCTACTGCTTGTCTACGTCTAGTAATTACTTTGTTGTTTACAATTAGAGTTACTTTGAAGTTGTGCTTGAAATTTTTAGAAAATAATTAATCAAATAATAATTGAGTTATTTAACAATATAGTTGAGCTTCATATAGCTTTAGAGAATGCAATATAGTAAAAAGAAATTTTGATTTTTTTTTTTTTTTTTTTTTTTTTTTTACGAGCATTTTAATAGCATGAAAATACTTTCTGTGTAATTTTTTTTAAAATTTACTGAATGCTGGCACTTGAGCAAAATCACAAAATCTGTATTAAAATGCGGTGTTACTAAGATTATAGCGCCGCATGGTTGAGCAATACGCTTCATAAGTCTCTTCCAATGTGAGTCTCTTTTCTCTCCGTGTATTGGAGGAAGATTTTGGATAAAAGCTTTTGTAATATAAGATAAAATCATTGCAATGTTACATACTACGTATACGTATGTTACTGCATATCAATTTCACGATTGATTTTATTCGGATTTTAAAAAGTGGTTGGATACTGGTGATGAAATTTATTTTAAACGTTTAATAGAAAAACTTTCTACATTTTGATGATAGTAAAAAAACAATAATTATTCTTGTTAAAATACTTTATATGACCCATGACAAGTAGATACAGGCAAGAAATGTTAAATTATAAAGGAGTTATCGGAGTTTATACAATTGCAAAGAGTCGTTATTTCAAATTTTTCATCGGGACTTCCTAAATTTTAAATAATTACCGTTGTTTAATCCTTTAGTGCAAAAATAGACAATTAATAGCAATGAGATAATCAATTTACGATATTGTTGCTCTTACAACTTTAGTCAGATCAATGTGCTTCATTTTCAGCCTTGTGTAAGAGTGGGCCAGACATTTAGTAAGGCTTAAACCTTGCCATTTCAAAAATTGTATTTTCTTTTACGCTTTTTTTGAATAAATACGATTATTAATTTATTTACTTATTCACATTATCACAATTCGTATCTAAACATTTTACACGATGATTTTCCAAAAGACCCTGTAGTCAAAACAAAGAGATAATTTATAAGATGAGAACATTATACCCCTCTTATGTCCCATAACCCTAATGTATACCAATTATACCATCACAAACTGGGGTTAAAAAAAACTGTTAAGCAGACAACTTTGGAATCATGACGTCACGAAATCTAGCTCTACATTCTACATTATATATTGTAAAGTGGGTAGCCTACTTTAATATAAGTTTTCTCCCTTCTTTGTGAGGTTTAGTGTGATTTATCAACGAAAAGAATGTTTTTGTTTTACTCAGGATTCTTAGTATCAATTAGCAAATAATAATAAAATAACAACGCTATATTTTTTCCTCGACAAAACCTATGGTCAAATGATAAGACAGATTTATGCTTTATTATTTGTCTGAAAATGCGCATCACATTATAATGGAAAGACTAAGTTACTATGAACTGCCAATAGTCAATTAACAATTCATAATTAGTAAAAACTAATTGTAATTACAAAATACTATCGTAAAATTTTAAAAGTAAAGTCTGTCTATCATAGAATAGTTCAAGCCTATCGATTTTTACGTAAAAAGCTTGTGAAGCAGCATATTTTACAGACTAAAAAATCTCTGCGCCTCCAGATATTTCAGTTTTTATATGATATACCACACTGCACGTGCACTCTATACTATACATCAGTTTTTTTTTATATTCTTTAGCTTTTTTTATTTGCGTAAAATAGAATAGAAAATACATTTGAAAAGAAACTTTTATCTTGAATAATAGCTACGAGGAGCGTGAGGGTAAGAAAAAAAAATTATATCACAACCGCAGAAATGTACATTTTTCAGTTCTTATAAAATAGAAAATATTTCTTGCGGAGAAATTTTTTTTTTAATGTAACGCGTAAATTTTGAGGAATAAAATAAACAATGATGATGAGATGACTCATCAGCACCTTCACTAAAGAGAGACAGGAGCATAGGGGAGGGAGGGAGGGAGAGAGAGAGAAAGAGAGAGAGATGACAATCTTATTACAAGTTTATGATACATACGTCAGTTTTGTGAAAAAACTTTTGTAAAAACTGGTGCAACATACTTATTATTTTTTCCCCTCTATATATATTTTTATTAAGTATAGAACAGCTATTGTCATATTATATTTTTAGTACAAAAGTTAACAATTCCATTTTATATATAAAATAAATGAAGTTAAGATTTCCATTGTCATGGCATAATAGATTGCTAGAAATAAACTATTTTTAAATGGACAAATTTTCTTTAAATTTTTAATTAGCTGTAGTCTAGCATGTCTCCAGCTTTAGTTAAATAGACTTGTCTAAAAATAATTTGGTAAATAAAAGATTAAAATATATAATAAAGATACATATAAATGAGAGTCAATTAGGAGTCTAAAAAAGCTATAGTCAACACTATGAAATAAAATTTATGGACATAAAAATTTATTATTGCAAAAAAAATAATCCATTGAAATATTTTTCAATGTAAAATTTTCATGTCAACTGTCAATCATTGCAATGATTGCTAAATTAGACATACGTTTTGCATGAGTTTTTACAGGGTTATTAACCCTCTAAAAGTAAATAATTACATTGAAGCAGGCGAATAATGTATTATTGCATAGTGAACAACTCAAAATCTCTGTGAACTTAAATTTTTCACTTACAAAGCTATATTAAAGGCATAGAAAACATGAAACAACATGTTCTTTTTAATGATCAAACACAAAATGAGATCTACAAAGCTGATGATAATTTTTACCAGAATGTAAATGTGACCCCATGCACAAGAGAGCGTGAAAATACTATAAAGTATGCAATTTGTGTGAATATTTCTGTTTATGACATCAGAAAGAGGCAAAAACTAGTATGAAAATGTTGTGCGGGTTGCATAAATCGAAATTTCCTGATCACTGCTACGGCGTTACCGTTGGGTTTTGAAACCAATTAATGTTATTTATGTAAGTCCCATCAAGTGCTTTGTGATGTAAATGCTAATGTTTTCATGTTGTCTATGCCTTTAAATATCTAGTACAAAGTACAAACTATAAAAAAAAGATAATATTAATATTTTTATGATATAACATTTTCAGAAAAGTGTAATACACGTCAAATATTTTAATAATTCATAGAACTATATAATCTGGAAATATACATAAACCTTTATTATATATAAAAGTTAAGAATGAAAAAAAAAAAAAAAAAAAAAAAAAAAAATGTATAGCGTGTTTTGTAAAATTCTTTGAAATATTGTTTACTTCATGACTTGACCTTAAAATAGAACAAAATCAAGAATTACGTTTTATTTTATGTTGGTTCACATTGCAAGAAAGCAATCGTGAGTTTGATTATTACATACGTTGTAGCATATGTAGTAAACCTTAACACAAAATAAATGAGATTTTTTTTTTATTATTATATAAGTCAATGATCGATATTGGAAAATCAATCACAGACCAAAACACATGAACTTGATAAAGGAGAAGACGTTGAATTTTGCTACAAAGTTGTGAAGAACGAGAGAGAGAGAGAGAGAGAGAGAGAGAGAGAGAGAGAGAGAGAGAGAGAGAGAGAGAGAGAGAGAGAGAGAGAGAGAGAGAGAGATTTTTTGCGCTATATCTCAGCAAAGTATTGATCAAGTTCTGTGGATATTAACAACTGCCCTCGTCTACTTGACTTGATTTTTTTTTCATAATATAAAAAAGTTATAAATGAACAGAAGTGGACTAAAAATTACACTGACTAATGAAGAAAAAATAAGTGTTATAATTAAATATTGTACCTTACCTGCTTTTCAACTTGAACAGACAAACGGAAGCTGGTCGGTAGTTAGACCAACGGAATACGGGTATGTTTAAAGTTTATACGTTTTTTGTTGACCAATACAGGTAAATATCCTGAATACTGACTTCTACAGTAAAAATTTCGTACCTACCTTACCTGCTTTTCAACTTGAACAGACAAACGGAAGCTGGTCGGTAGTTAGGCCAACGGAATACGGGTATGTTTAAAGTTTATACGTTTTTTGTTGACCAATACAGGTAAATATACTGAATACTGACTTCTACAGTAAAAATTTCGTGTACTACCTGGATTGCTACTTCACCTGTATAGTTATCATCTATATAAGATCTATCTTTGTACTACCTGGATAGCTGCTTCACCTGTAGTTATCATTTTTATAACATTTACCTTTGTACTACCTGGATAGCTACTTCCCCTGTAGTTATCATCTATATAAGATCTACCTTTGTACTACCTGGATAGCTACTTCACCTGTAGTTATCTTTTTTATGAGACCAAAATAAATTTTGGAAAAGTGTAAACTAGACTAAGAAATAAAAACTGGAACACTTTTATTTTTATTTTTTAAAAATGGATAAGACATAGAAGACAATATAGTGGTTTACGCTTACACAGACAATATATTTTTTTTTTACCATTATTATTTTTCTTAACCTGATACAGAATTGAAATAATACACTTTAGTATCGTGAATATCGACGGGATGAAAATAATAATTCATGCTTTTGAAATTTGATTTGACAATTGTTTTCACAATAAAGGAAATGTGAGTGCTGGTTGGTATACATTGCTCCAGGAAAACATTGTGTTTGTTATTTAATTTTATGATATCGATGACGGCTTATGCCTCAAAGTAAAATGTTTTTTATTATTTAACAAAAAAAAATGTTGCTGCTCGAGAGTTTGTTATTTATGACAGAATTTTAATCACACAAAAAAAAATAATAATATATATAAAAAAGTACATGAATTTTGTCAATTTGATATTAAAATGTCACCCGCTAAATTGGCGGTACACACAGTACAAAAGTTTTAACTTTTGCTTATGCTGCTCTCCGTAACATTTGTTGTTGTTGTTATTGTTTTTTATAACGAAATTTATATCAATATTCCTGACGAAAAAAATCATTTTTAATATTATATGTGGCTGCATTTCATTGATATTATTGGTTGTGTTTACCATTAAATTTGCAGAAAAAATAATTTATATATAAAATTTGGTTGAAAATCAGTATTTCTTCCTGTAATGAAGAGTTTGAGTGAAGAATTTGTATATATGAGAGAAACACTTTCCTTTTTGCATATTTTTTAAAATTAAAATAATTTTTTTTTTATATGTATAAAAGAATGATTAACTTATACTAATATAATGTTTACTCTCTTTTTGGCATTCAAAATTATATAATGAATTAAAAAGGCTATAGCTTGTTCATTTTATGCGCAAAAGTAAAAATTATGTAACTTTTTGTATAATACATTCTTCTAAAACAAGAAATTATATAATTTATGCCACATTTATGTCATAATAACAGCAATGTTACTAAATTGGAATTACATAAAAAATTATGCTGCAGAACGTAATAGTTAATGAAGTATCGCATAAATTATGTAAGTATAAATAAACAAATATTGCTAAAAATGAACTAGCACTGTTATTACGTATTTTTTTTCTTGTTCATCGTATATATTACGTTTAATTATATTTTACTATTACATTTGTTTCTGTATCAACTTATGTATTGTGTTTCTTAGATAGGAATTAAGCTTGTATATAATATATATACAGTAAAAGTAAAATAACAATGTATATAAGTTTGCCTGTTATAATAGTACATAAACATTTCTGCATAATTAACTTTTACGAAGTTATAGAAAACAAAAGAGAACTTTTGCTTGTATACAAGAAAGTTTAACATGCAGGTATCCTCATTCATATAGGCGCCTATGTTGGCGCCTATAGTGTGGCGCCACATTGTCACCAATGTAACATCAAGGTAACAATTTATACCTGTTCGTGTGCATGGCCAGTCAATGTAGGTAATTTATGTGCATACAAAGTGGGACATTTGGTCAATTATGCATATATATATATATTATATATATATATATATATATATATATATATATATATATATATATATATATATATATATATATATAATGCATACCATGTTGTACTGACCTAACATACATATTTCTAAGGTTCAATTTAAACTCAATTGAATCTTGAAAGTCATGGTAATTTTGTGAAAACGACAGTTTAAGAGAATTAAATTGAAATTTAAAACAAGGAATACATCTCTAGGAAAATATTTTAATATGAGTAATTTAGGGATAATTTTATATATACTTGATACAAATTAAATTATCATTTTTATTAAAAAATGTAGACAAAAACTATATGCAATTATTTCTTGAACCTTTTCCCAAGTCAACTTCAAATTACCTCTGTTAAGCTCAGGTATAAGGTTCTATATTTTATAAGTGAACCTCGGCTGTGTATATCAGTTGCTGTTTTTTAATGTGAAATTAACATTGCACAACAATAAATTAAATTAATATTTACGTATTGCGTGACGTCATATCTAATAAGCCAAGCATTATTAAACTATTGTCTATATCGAACCAATACAATTGTTTAATTATGATAAATATTATATTACTTTGTATTTATATTACACAGAAACAACTATAACTACACTGATAAAAAATTTAAAGGAATACTGTCCTCCAAAAAAAAGTATAAATATAAAATTCATGAGTTGGTACCATCATTCATACACATATTATGTACTTCAACCCTTCTACTCTCACAAACTGAGTTTGAAAATCTACAAAGTAGGTAACTTTTGGATGTCATGTCATCAATTCTGGGTCTACAATAGAAATTGTTGCGCAGGTTGCCTATTTTACAAGTTTTCTCCCCAGTTTGTCAGAGTACTGAAGGGCTAAGAGACAAAATATTTGTATGAATAATATTCCCATCTTATGATTTATCATTGAGAGGAATTATTTCTTTTAAGCCAGTATGTCTTTAAGTAACTTCTACTGCACTGCAAATATTGCAAAAATTAAATTATCAAGAACAAATTATTCTTACATGAGGCTCTCGTATTATAATTATTATACTTTAATTTTCATTACGTTAGCTCAATTTTAACAACATATTATTTATACGACAACATAATTTAATATGCTATACAGTTGTAGAAAACATGCTGCATAATATAATTGAAGGTATAAAAGTTATTTATGTTATTCAAAAATTAGCAACATTTACGCACATAGAAATTATCAAATATTCTCTACATAACATAAATTACGTAATTTATTTTCCTTGTGTAACATAATTTAATACAAATATATAGATAAATTAGCTTTATACGTCATGTACACTCTAAAAAATTTCATTGAAAAAACTTGTTACACTTGGTCTTGCAATTTTTTTTAGGCAGCTAGGTTATGACGCCACTAGGCCTTGAATATCTAACCGAATCTAACGATAAATATGACGTCACAAGCGTTAAAGTTGGTCATTGTATAAACTATTTTTTCCCCATTCAGTTCTTAAACGTTTGTAAAATACTAACAATAATAATAATTTTTTCTTCCTTTAATTGAACATAACGGTTAGTAACGGCGTGACAGTTAATTTTTGAATACTTGAAATATTGCAAAACTGTGTAAAGTCTATTCGACGACATGTACCACCATGAATGTATTGGGTATGTAAACTGCCTGTATCTTGGATGACAAGTGGGATGACAATAAAGCAAACCAAAAAGATCGCGCGTCAACAGCTGACTGCATAAGAATAGCATGTGGTTCCGGTAATGGCGTGCTTTATTTTAGAATGTTTCATTAGAGCGAGCAGTATACCAGGCTTTCAGTTATACTTAATATTTTGAGTGTATATGTGTATGATTCATGAACTGCTATTAATATATATTATAAAAACACTTGTAACACCTTACAGCAATTTTTACCTCCAGAAAAATAACTGATTGTATACAAATGTGGTATACGCCTTTTATACCATTTGTTTTATATAATATATAATATACACGAGGAAAAAGAAAGAAAAAAAAAGGCAGGGAGTGTTGTATGGTATAGTTTAAATAATATTTCAGTGTCATTTTGAAATTGTATGTGAAGTAGCTAGCGGCTGCTTTTTTTTATTTTTTTATTTTTATTATTATTATTTTTTTTTTTTTTGCAGTTATCATAATATAATATAATATAAGTTGAGTTGGGAGTCACTATATGGTATAGAGAACACGGCAGAGGTCAAGCCTCAAGCTACTTTATGTCGGTGTGAAGATATGACTTGAATATTATGTGTGTGGGTTGTGTGTGTGTGTGTGTGTGTGTGTGTGTGTGTGTGTGTGTGTGTGTGTGTGTGTGTGTGTGTGTGTGAGAGAGAGAGAGAGAGAGAGAGAGAGAGAGAGAGAGATGCATGCTCGTGCAGGTGGCAAACTCATTAATTACGTTTATTCTGCTGTATTAATGATCTCGTTATAAGGTTGCTATACATTAAAACAAGTTTAGAAACTTATGTCATTATAACAAAAATAATAACAATAATTATTACTATTTAAAGAAGTGATATGCTTGTGTTACTGGTCTGGTACTCTATTCTACATAAACATAAAATAATTTGTTAAGTGTGTGTGGGGGAGGGGGAGGGGGGCTTGTATTATTGTTGGGACAAAAATTGCTAATTGTTCTATCATTTGTATCAAATTCAGTTTTCTGTATAATTTAATTTTCTGGAAAATTCATTAAAACCAAGTTTAATGATGCTATAAGTAAAAAATGTTGGTAAAACTTTTTCTTGTACCTTAATTAGATACTATATTTAATTTGGGTACCTTGTATAATATACTATATTATATTGCACTATACCAATATAACGTACATTTCAGGTCACTTTTATGCTTTTTAAAAATTGCATATCTTTAAACTAATCATTTCATAATGTCAAAAATAAATATAGAATATCATAGTATAAGTATAATATACTTATACTATGGTAATATTATTAAATATTACTAAATATTATATAAATATTACCTATAGTATACTATATATATATAGTAACTGTTGATATAGTATTATACTATAGGCATATATTATTATACAGGCATTTTATTAATCTATAAAAGGTTCCTTGCTGTAGCCCGATTGCAGTACTTTAAATACTTAATTTCGTATTTTACTTGCTTGATTATACATGATAATAAATAATAATTATGTTGCACAACATGCGCGAGCATATAGCAAGTATTATAATAGTATTGTATTCCAATGTATAGTATTGTAAATTGTATATTATGTAAAGTACAGTGATTTTTTCTGTTATTCTTAAACAGACATATTTATGCTATGAGACATAAACGCAGTGTAAATTACGGAATATCTTTTACATAGAGTAAATATATAAGTTTAAAAAAAAAAAAAAAAAAAATGTGCTCCATGAAATTATTGCTGCTATTTTTTTTATTATAATACAGACACATAATATAAAAGTCGTAAAGTCACTTTTGAAAGGGATCACAATCATATCTTAAAGTTTCATATTTTTATATTAATAAAATAAGTATTAAAAAAAAAAAAAGATTTAATTAAGGTTTGATTTAATTTTAATTCTTCTTAATAAATATATCATATAAATTGATTGATAAATTATGGTACGTAATTAAATAATAAAAAAGTATTATATTATATATCTAAATAATAGTTTAAATTAAGAGGTAGTAAAATGAATCAAAACTTGTTTTTATTATGATCTGAACCATTAAGTCATTTATGTTGACGTATATTTCGTTTATTATATCACTTAAAATCAAATAATGACACGCAATTATTAAAATTCACTCTATAAAAAAAAAGTGGTAACCTTGCACACACACACACCTTGGTCCAAATTTTTGGAACGTCATTTACGTTTTTATCATTTGATTTTTCACACTAAGTAACGTCATGTCATAACTTTACAAAACTTTAAACATTGCAAAAACTACATGTCCCAACACTGATACGTAAAATTTGATAACTAAAAGTCAGATGTGTCTAAGAACAGCCATCTTATAAGTTTAGTTATGATAACTTATTATAGTTATAATGATTCTGCGTGTTTCTATCTCCCAAATTAACTTTCATGTTCCTAAAAATAAAGTAATAATAAAATAAAAACTTGAGGAATCATACATATTTTTTCTCAATTGATCAAATGACGCGCGAGTAAAAAAAAAAATATATATATATTGCAATAGCTACAACATTATGTAATGAAATGTAAATTGAAAATTTAATGATTCTTGTAACTGAATAATGCAAAGATATTTTAAATAATTTAAATTAATATGATAGTTGCAATTATACCCCTTTTACGTAAGTGCTTGTACATGTGTAATTTTAAATTTATGTAATCAATTCAAAATACTTTTTACTGTGTGCACCATACACCTCATGCACCATGAGCCTCATTTTGGTTGACAGTAAATAAATTAATTATAAATAATATTATTCTAAACATTGCTTTTTTTTTTTTTTTTTTTTTTTTTTTTTTTTTTTTTTTTTTTTTTTTTTTTTTTAAAGAATTGAAAGCATAATATATTAAAAGACAAACAATCGTTTGACGGTAAAGAACTAAAGAAATAAACTTCTTTATAGATTTGATTTAAACCGAGCAAACCATCGCTTTGATTATTCTATTACTTTAACAATTGTCGAGCTAACATTAGCATATAAAACGACCAGAGAGAGAGAGAAAGAGAGAGAAAAAACACCTCACTTACACTAACAATGCAAATGATTTAACTGAGAGAGAGAGAGAGTGAGAGAGAGAGAGAGAGAGAGAGAGAGAGAGAGAGAGAGAGAGAGAGAGAGAGAGAGAGAGAGAGAGAGAGAGAGAGAGCAACACAACACCTGAAAGTTGATACAATCAAATCAAACAACTTGATTGTCACTCTATTTTATGGACAGTTAATTTTCGTAACAATATTATTGTGATGCTGATGTCGTAATAATGTAAAAGGATATAATTAATTAATTATAATACATTATTTATAATATATTTCAATTGTACCGTTACAATATTATAATATATTATATTCAAAGTATTAATTATAATGCAATATGTATTGTCATTTCTGATCAATCTAATAATTAATAATTACACAGGACAAAATATCGACAATATGTTACTCTCTTCTATAAAAAGACAATTACTTGTTTTTTATGTTGCACGCTGATTAATCGTGCATTAAATGTTACTTTACAGACTTTGTGATAATATATATATATATATAATATATATATATACTGAAAACAATTGAAGTACAGTATTTTACGTTTTAAGTTTCTTTATCAGTACATATGGCATTGCTTTAATAAAATATATTTTTATGGTACATTAAAATTTTATACCAAAATAGTATATCTGTACAAATAAAATAATTTTTGCTGAAATACAGCCCAGTTAAATGAGCTTAAAATCCGGAATGGATATTATCAGGGATATACAAAAGAAGCTTTACCTTACTTAAAACACTTTTTTTCTCTTTTTTATATAATATTTCAATCAAATTTTGTTGGCCTAAGTGCAGTAGCTTTCCAATAATATTAATAAAAAAACGCTAAAATAAATAAAATAAATAAAAAATAAAAATAAATAAATAAATGATCCCGCAATGCTAAAATATGTATATTTTTTATTTTTCTATTAATAAATAATTTGTACTATTATAATACTTAAATTTACTACAAGTACTGTAACATTGAAATCATGGAAAATCGTACAATAATACAGAAGCGTGATTGTGAAAAAGTTTATTCAATGTTACTTTATTATATTTTACACATGTAAAGGAGTACGTCTATGATTTTACAGCTACAGTTAAATTCTTGCATTAAAACTACAGATAATTCGTAAACAAAGAATTTTATATTTTATTAGTATAATTACTATTTATTGATGTAAACAACTCTAAAAAATTTACATAGCAATAAAAAAAAATAAAGGAAAAACGGGAAAAAGAAATCACAAGAAAAACCTTGAAAAGTTTTAAAGAAGGAAAGAAAATCATAACTTTTTAAAATAATAAAACTTTTATAAAAAACAAACAAAGATTCTTTTACATTTATAATAAAACATGGAATATATTATACTGCACTATATATACCTGCCTATAGTATCATTGTTTTATTTTACAATTTAGCATGCCCACTTTTCAGACGTAACTTTTTTATATATATTATTGTCTCCACATGAAAGTTTCAAAGAAAAAGTTTCTATTATTCAAGGACAACTATTGAGCTGCATCGTAAAGTAAACTGGCGTCTCAACTGCATAAAATATAAAAATATATACCTCTAACAAATTGAACTGTCTAGCTAGACTGTGAAAGATGCTCAACATCACCCTCTTTTGTTATCCGAGAAGTCAATTGGACAAAATATTTTCATTGCTTTGAAATGCGTTAAAATGTGTGCTTCTCATTTCAAATTTTCTAGCATTGTCGCACTATATAAATTTTTATTCTATTTTCAAAATTAATAATAATAAAATGCTACAAGGAGGTTACACAATCACTGATCTGTACGCAATACTAAAAGATAGGGTGCGATTCATCACTTACGTTAGGTCAACTAAATGCCTTAGGAGGAATCCTAACTATGCATAGAAATCCTAGGGTCTTAAGATTCCTAAGACCTTTAGGTGACTTAAGTTACTTAGATCACCGAAGCCAAATATTGCAGCAATTTTTCTACGTATTTAATTGTTTGTAGGCTACTTTACAGGAGGGGCCAAAAAGTAGCGAGGTCTGTTTAGAAATACCAAGCCAACCTTTTGGTCAGTCCGAGCCTGCCTATATAAGTTTTGATGACCCTAACAAGACCCTAGGATTTTGTAAGCATAGTTAGGCTTTTAGGTGACTTGAAAACACTCCCGATGACACCTATTATACACGCTGCCTGTAATGATTCATACTAGCGGTGAAGTAGCACCAATCAGAGGCGCGCTAGAAAAAGGCGCGGTACTCCTAATTCAACATTACGCTCATGGGTAGAAACAAGTTTTTGGAGATTTTTAAGAAATCTATTGCACCGATAGGGGAAAATTTTAAATGAGGGACCTTCTAAAAAAAAAGAGGTCCTCGATACTAACGTGATTTAAGACACTAATAATAATAATAAAATCATCGCCGCTAAGAATTATCGGCTATCACGCTAAACCGGTAACATCTATTGTATAATATCATAAAACGACAATATACAGTATTGCCATATAATAGAAGTGTATATTACTGACGAACTGAACAATTTTAGTATTGATACGTGATATGAAATTAGAAATCAAAATATTAAAAAAAAAAAAAAAAAAAAAAACGTTTGTTTTCTCGTTTTGGAAGTGGAATATCAAGAGGTTTGAATGTTTTTTCTTTCTGTTGGATTTCTTATGCATTAGTATCAAGATGAATAATGATAGTCAGGATTTAATGAGATTTTCTTTCTCCCTTTCATTTTTATTTTCACCCCTTGAGACGTTTTCCTTCTTTCTAATTATCTTCTTCTTATATTTTATATCACGGTTCTCTATCGCTCTTTTTTTTTTTTTTTTTTTTTATTATTATTATTAATACATCTCTGAACTTTATTTACCTAACATGAAAGTTTTATTATGAAAATAAATATACATAATTTGATTGTATTAATAATTAAATTTTTAATCATTTTATTTATATAATATTACGAATATTGAATATCTTTAAGGACGGGCATTGCGCTTTTTTTTTAAGGATATATGTTAGTCCTTTTAAATAAAAAACTTTTTTTTTTTTTTTTTTTTTTTTAGTACAGTATAGTAGTAGTAAGGTAGTAACATATTACTCATATTAGTGTTGTTCGTAAACCCTGTTTTCTTATATATACACCAAAAAATGCGCATTCCATTTGAATAACCAAAGGCGATCGTCATTTAAGGACCAGAAAACAGGGTTTACGAACAGCATTAATATCATAACTCAATAAGATCCGCGTTAAAGATTAAGGTGCGTTTAAAATAACACTTTTCTACAAAATTGCATTAAAATATTATGAAAATGGGTTTAAATTTGAAAATAACAAAAAAACTAGGAACATTTAATCTAATATCAGAATATGATTACCAAAAATTTTATTCTATCTTTATTTTCACATTTGCTATTGAAAATATGTCATATAATTACACATTTTGCAATTCTGCATTGACCAAAACTTAAAGAGGTCCTGATTTTATTGCGTGTGCACTCTAATAAAAAATAATGATAATATGTAATGTAACATAATTACTTATTGTATATTTTTAATGTGTACTGTACATACATAGGGTTAAACTGTCTTTAAATTAGAAATGTGATATTAAAAATCAAGTTTAAAACTACCCTCTGAAATGTTTCAATACAAAGTCAATTTTTCCTCCCCCCCCCCCCCTTCATTATAAGTTAGAGAGAGAGAGAGAGAGAGAGAGAGAGAGAGAGAGAGAGAGAGAGAGAGAAGAAAAAACGAAAAAAAAAAAAAAACGTTTATATATAAAGTTATTGAAACGAGACAATGGATAAGAAAGGATTTTTTTTTTTCTTAAAGAAATTATTTCATCACAATGTACAGTACATTAACATTGTATTTCCATCATTAAAACTTTTTTATTATATAAAATATAGTTTTTTTTTTTTTTTTTTTTTTTTTTTTTAACTTACGACTTTCAATGTCTTTTTATAACATTTATTCCTCATTTTATTAAAATGTAGAAAAGATAAAGAAAAAAAATGTAAATGAAGTTACAAAAGAATTTATTTTTCACATTATATTCAATGAAGTTGAAATAATTAAAATAATTGTTCTGTAATTAAGTTGTAAGACGCTTTGTATATTATGAGAGGATAATATACGTTGTAAGTCCAAACTCTACTTATAAGTGTGATTGTGAAAATTATTTAATATTTGTAGAACCGGTAATTGTTGTAAACATGAACATTGTTTAATAAAGTGTTTATAACTTGTGTAACATGGTTACAAAATAAAGAGGATTTCAAAAACAGCTAAGGAGCATTTATGTCATTAAATATTATAGTACTGTACTTGAAAATATCATCATAAGGATTGTCTTCTCTCTGCTCTCTCTCTCTCTCTCTCTCTCTCTCTCTCTCTCTCTCTCTCTCTCTCTCCCTCCCTCCCTGTTGTTAAATCTTAAAAACAATTTATTTTCCAATTTCTTTGTCATTTTATTTATTTTTGTTTTTTCCACGCGAATTCTTTTGTAGTTGAAACACGTAACCCTCAACGAGCATCAAATATGAAAGAAATATATATATGTAGAGAGAGAGAGAGAGAGAGAGAGAGAGAGAGAGAGAGAGAGAGAGAGAGAGAGAGAGAGAGAGAGAGAGAGAGGACAAAAACACATCTATAGAGATACTTTTATATAAGAAGATTAGAAGATGTTCAGAGCTTTTATGAAAGATAAATAATTCCTTTTCATCTATACTTTTTTCTTCTATCATCATCGTCTTATTTTTTTTATTCGAATTTTAAATGAAATACCGAGCAAGATGTTCTTTTATTTATAAAATTTTTATATTTCTTTTTCTATTAAATGTAAGTAAATATATATTCTGTTATGTAATTGAATCCAATAGAATTGCTATTTTTATATATTTATTTTATAGGATAGTACAATTATGTTACCTTAAACTTTGTAACCCAGATTTTTTTCTTGCTTTGCTTTGAATTTTATAGAAATTTAAATGGGATTAAAAAAAGGAGTAAATAGAAGAAGACTATGCAATTCGCACAAAAACCTCATTTGAAAAAATGTGCAACTTTCCTCGCAGCATTAAAATTCAAATATACTTTTATAATAACCTCTTGAGTAAAAAAAAAAAAAAAAAAAAAAAAAAAAAAAAAAAAAAAAAGGCTAATTTTTAAATTACTTTTTTTTTTTTTTTTTTTTTTTTTTTTGCTTGCTTGCTTGCTTGCTTGCTTGCTTGCTTGCTTGCTTGCTTGCTTGCTTGCTTGCTTGCTTGCTTGCTTGCTTGCCTATTATTTTATAATGTGTCACAGGAAAATTATTAATGCTGTTCGTAAACCCTGTTCTCTGCACCAAAAATGACGATCGCCTTTGGTTATTCAAATGGAATGCGCATTTTTTGGTGCAAGAGAACAGGGTTTACGAACAACACTATTGTATTTTTTACATTTATATTTCCATATAAATTAAAATTTCATGCCCGAAAAGTTTAAAATAAGGTAAACAACGTTTTTTCGATTACTTTATGCCATTTCTCTTAACGTTTAACGTTCTTGCCAACTGAACCCTATATATATACAAACGCCGTTAAAGTTTTTATTATTAATATTCATTTTTGTTATTATTATTTAACTCAGAGATGTTTTCTTATTTCAAAATGTTTAAATAAAAAATTAAATAAAATAATTTTCCTTTTTGGACAAGCTTTTACAAAGTTTTTTTAATTTCTTAATTTAAAAGTCCCACTCAAAAAATTTTATATTTTCATTTTCACATAATAGTATTATACCTTTAGGTGAATATTTAGGTACTGTACATTTATTTATACGTTTCTTTAATTAATTTAGCTGCAAGCGTTGTATAAATTACTTTGTTTCACTGTGTTTTACTACTTGTTAAAATACGTTAAAAGACGTCATGTACGTCTTTTTTTTTTTTTTTTTTTTTTTACTTTTCTTTAGCCTTCAAGAGAAGTAATACAGGTGAGTCATTATATTGTTGTAAGAAATAACTTTATTTTTAGTACAGTTGAATGAAATGATCTTGAAACCGTGTTAAATTGAGGGATAAAACGTTTATATACCCGAAGGTCTTGGTAAAAAGGGGTAGTATAATAACACCATATAATAAGATACAAAAGAAAATATATTATATAATGTTCACACTTATTGTTGATTAGAAGAAGAAGAAGGTGAGGCAGGTAGATGAAGGGTAAGCATCAAGGAACATAATTTTTTTAAATATTATAAAAAATTACTTTTGAAAAAGGTCAGTTGTTTTTTTGACGGCATTATAAAGATGCATTTGACGCGTTATATCCAATTCACGTTTTTCTTATTATTAAATATTACATTGAATTGGCCACAGACGTACCGATAGTATACCTAAAAGTTCCTAACTATATACAAATATAAGCTCTATGTACAAGGAACTTTTTAGATTTACTATCAGTATTCGTATGTATACGAATACTGGACAATTTTTCACTGTTGCAAACTCTGCAATACTCTGAAGAAATCCACAATAAAACAATTTTATCGATATTATACGTTAATGTACGACTCCGATTTTTGGTTTTAAATTTTTTTTTTATATATAATTAAACATCATATTTCTTTTTATTTTGCATGTGGATAAAATTAATACATAAAAATCATGTTAGTTCGATTTGAGCAACATGAAACAACACGATATTAGCAATAAAAAGCAACAAAGCATAATTCTATAATAGTATAACATTTCTGACATAAATGCAACATAAATTACATAATTTCTTATATCCGTGCATATAAATATAAATTGTATTTATGTAATATATTATAGAAAACAATTGATTGCGCTAAACAATTGCAATGTTATATACATTGAACTCTACCATGACCTAGGGTATATATATATATACAAACGATTCTATCGTGACATACATTAATATTATTACAACATTGTAAGATTGCAACCTCGGGTATTGAGTTATTGTTTTCTATTATAATAACTATATTACATAATTTTTTATATATTATCTTTAGTTATATTACACTTAAAAAACAAATATATTAGAGTACTTATACGAAATGCATTGATTTTGTCACAGCACGAGAGTAATAACATTTTGTTATTGAAACTTGGTAGAGTATGTCGATGCAAGTATGTCACGATGAGTACCAGTACCAGTGATATATGGGTACTATCACTCAAAAAAATGGTGCATAACTTTAGTTACGAATCCTATAACTAATTTGAGATAAACACTTATGAGTTATTATGAGGAGCTAAAATAATGCATTTTAGCACATTATTAACAATAGCTTTTAAGTTGTTTTCAGTTATTTTCGGCTATTTTAAGTTAAATTAGCTATTGTTAATAATTTGCTAAAATGCATTATTTTAGCTGCTGATAACAATTCATATAATTGTTAACTCAAATAAGTTAGGATTCATAATTGAAGTAATGCACCATTTTTTTTAGTGATGTACCTAAACATTAGTGTATGTTCTGTACTACATTTCACTATACAGCCTTATTTATTTACGATGCACACTCGTGTAACATTGTGAAAGGTAAGGCCTTACCTGAGTTAAACAGGTAACCGGAAGTTGGCTAGTGATAAAGTTAAAGGTATAGTACCCGCATGCACTCATGATAGTGAGTACATAATTACATAATTTTGCACTAATTTTGCAGTTTAGTATTCACTGCGGTATAGAGTTTAAATATTTTTAATGTTTAATTTCTATGGTATCGAATTTTAAGTTTTCATAAAAAATTTGATTCTATTGGATTATGGTCATACAATGCGATCAGATGGACGTTTCACTTGAAGCAAAACTTAATTTAAATACACGTTATTTTCATATGCCAACAGAATTCCATTTTTTATGAACGAAAATGTACTATGTTTTAGAAATTGGTAGAATGTTAAGAGATAATATTTAGTGAGCACCATTTTAAATCTACTACTACTTTGTATTCTCAGTTTTATGATTTTTAAAACGTGAAAGATTTGAAATAATTTTTATTTTGCACGAAGTATATTATATATTGATATTTTATTTATGATACAAAAAATAACTGTATACGATTACTATAATATATATACATAGTACACATACAATATAGGAAATATATTTCTTGATTGGGTTTACCTCTTTTTTTATCGTAAGAGAATTATATAACGAACTTGCTTTAAAAAATAAATAGATTCAATATTGCCGTAAGTTATTGCAAATCACTTCAAATTAAAATAATAATACTAAAAATTAATAATTTTGCTGTTTAGTACGTATATAAATGTTAATAATTATGACGAAACAAACCATGTTACTTATTTGTTGTTTAAAATACACTTGCATTACTTTAAATTACAGAAAATTGGAAGAGTGATTACAAATTTTTGAGCGTCATTTGTAAGTGTTTTTTTTTTTCAAAATTTACTTCTTTTTAAAATTAAAAATTTCATGACGACGCACAGCATTCGGGAGGTGCATGATTAATGTGATTGCACCAACCAGCCTGCCTAGACGTTTCCACGGTTTCTCTAGGCTGTCATGGCAAATGCCGGGCTGTGTACTTAGGCCGTGGCCGGCCTAAGAGAAAAAAAAAACATTACCCATAATTTGCATATGACGCAAAAAAATTCCATAATTTATCTAAAATTAAATTGATACTTATATTAAAATATTATTTAACAAAATAGTTTGACATTATTTATCATTACTTAATAAGTAAACAAGCTTGGCAAAAATCCAACAATACAAAACGGTGATGGTGCAGAGAGTAATGACCCTTAACTGACCTGCCCGATTCAAGTGTATACTATTCAACATTATATAAGTGTCACTAAATTAGTAGAACAATATTTAACTTAACTGCGGAGATATATAAAAAAAAAAAGAAAATTTTATTTGATATAAAAAAAAAACTCTTCAATTTATATGAAAGATGATTAAAGATAATTTTTATTCAGCGCACGTTTGTTTTAAGTGGAAATAAGAAATCAGAATGTTCGTTATAATATAAAAAATATAATACATTATATAATATAAAAAATGTACGTGATTCAGAAATTTTCAAAGTAAATTATTATTTTGGCTGTATATAGGATTATTATTTTATCTGAAATATTATACGAAAAAAAAAAATTAAATATGGAAAAAAAAATTATATATATAATTACAAATTTTTAATATAAATATTTAATTGAAACACGGGTCAGACGATATTTTATGGAACTATTTTATTATATAATACCGCGTATATGAAACATTCTTTTAAAAAACATATTGGCTAAAACATTGGCATGTATGTATACATACGTAGATGTGTCTATTCCCGATATAAAATTTCCCAGCTTTGTTATATAGTAAAGACATTTTCTCAAAAAATAAAATAAAAATTAAATCTCGCAATACTAAAGAATAGGAACTTATAGGAGTCGCTAGCCTTTCATTCCCTATGATTGAGTAGCGCACTCTTATAAGTATAACTATAAGCCTGATTAGAAGAAGTCAATAATGGTATAGAAAAATTGTCACATGGAATTGGCTTCATATGTGGATGACATACACAGAAATACGAAATTGCGTAATTTATGCTGCATTTTGAGTCATTATAACATAAACATTACTAATTTCACGGAAATAATAAATTACGTAATTTATGCTAAACATTTATGTAATGTAACATATAGTTATTATGCAGCATAGCATAAATTATGATTGGATTTTACGCCTGCAAGTTTTATAGTTAGGCTTTTTGCTTCACAATCTACTGTGTGTTTATAAAAAATTGGTACTTCAAATCTTCAAGCTTAGAAATAATTATCTATGTAAACTGACAGTAGGTTGTGATACAGGTTAATAATTTACCATTTTCGCAGGTGCAGCCGCAATTTACACAAAAATCCAATCTCTAGTTATAAATGCATAAACGTTTGCTAAAATCAGCTAATAAATAACTAAATAATACTTTCAAGGAATTATAAATTTAATGTCAATATAAATATAATATTATTTTACCATATATAGTGACCTACGCTGAAAATTTTATCGCATAAAGCTGGCACAGTAAACTTCAATAAAATGGTGTCAATAACTATTGATAACAGATAAGAATTTATTTAAATTTATATATAAATTATTAGACCTCTGATCTGATCACATAATTTAAATGTTGTAATTAAAACCACATTTCTTTTCATAAAAAAAAGAGCACATATTTACAAAGTTAAATGCACAAACAAATAAGTATTAATTCATTTATGTTCATTGAAACATTAGTAACTTAGGTTTAATTAAATGACTGCATAAAATGAAGGGGAAAAAAGCATTTAATGAAAGAAGTATATTTAAAAAGACTTCAACTAAACTAAAACGTTTGAAGTATATCCGATTACAATCTCTTTAAGATACAAAGTCATTTAAATAATTATAAACTATATAATATATATATATATATATATATATATATATATATATATATATATATATATATATATATATATATATATATATATATATATATATATATATATATATATATATATATAAATATATATGTGTATACAGTACATAATTTTTATACTTCTTTTTTTTTTACACCGAGAAAAATCAAAAAGACAAACGTTTTCTTTTTTCAGGCATTTTTCGTACGAAAATATTAAGTGTTCAACAATTTTTTTATTTTTTCCCGGGTGATCGACTGCTCATTTTAACCGGTGAAATTCAACAACATTTAAAGTGTAATATTCATATATTTTGTTACTTGTCAAAAAAAATTACATTTTTTCTATACTGGACTATTGCTAAAGTATGGCGCCGAAGTGTGAGCTTAAATCAATGTGTTAAATCCACCCAAGTTAGTAATGACAATGCGATCTTTATGTTTAATCTTAATCAAAGTCCCATTAACAGAACCACTGTAGAACTTCCGGTTACCTGTTGAACTCAGGTACGGTAAAGCCTTGAGTTAATTGTTAAATGTATACAAAAAGTTCTTTCAGTGTTTTTTTTTTCTTCTCTCTTTCTTTCTCCGACAGACGTAGACAACATAAAGTTTGAACTTTGTAGTACTGTACAGTACGTGTATACGGTACGTAATACGTACGTATAGCTACACTGTAATTCTTTGTTGTTGCGACTTTGCTGAGAGAGCAAAGCTCCAGTCTGCTCCAGCTACTTTTATCTCTAATAACATCAACTTGCTGCTGCTGCACTCAACCGTAACGACGTGACTTCACAATAGTACATAACATACTGCAAGTAATATACAACATTTCTATACACATCTGCTTTCAAACTATTTAAATTATTAATATTGGACCATAATAAACACTTTATTATTACAATATAATATTATAACATCGTGCTCAAGTGGTATAATTGAAATAATCCAATCTATAAAGTAAATAAGAGTTTAATAACTAAATCTTGTGCACATCGTTTTAAGTTTTCGAATCCAAGTACACACTTCAGAATTGTGAATGGTAACAAGTGAAAAGTTTCCTCCAATTCCAAGGAAAAGTACGCTCATTGTGGGAAAAGATGAAAAAGAAAATCCAATTCACTCGACGATTAAATTTTTGATAGTTTATCAACATTACTGACTAAGACTAATCCTCTTGAAGGAATAGAAATCGAACAAAATAAAGCTCTCATGACACATTCTATCTTAACATATCCCAAAATCAACATTAACCTTGATTTTTAATTTAATTTGAATTATTTTTATAGATCCGCTAAGAAGTCCCTTGTTTATGACGTCACAGCCAGCCTATATGGTAACTGGCTGGCATAATTTTAATGATTTAAAATAGTTATTATGAAAAATATTGAACTTTTCGCGGCAGTTTGTGAGCAAGCCAATTAGACACCACGCTCACTGTGACGTCATATACAGAATATGCCATAATACAAATAATAAAGAAAAAATAAGAGTTTAACGAGTTCGGCAAATTGACTGTTGATTTTTAGGTATGTTAGGATATAATCTGAAAGATGTTATTTTGCAAGTTCTACGCCTTTAAAACAATAGGTTTATAACAATAGGATAGCTCAATCAAGACAAGCGACTTCAATAGAAATGCAATTTCGTCAAATTCGTATAAAAGAACAAATCGGTAAATTGACCAAATACCGGATTAGAGTCGATACATGAAATCAATGAAATAGAGTATTATAAGAAAAAAGAAAAGGAATAATAATAAATAAATAAATAATAAAAAAAAAAAAAAAAAAACGTGAAATACAACGTTAAATTTATATATATATATATTTTTTTTTGTGCTTTTACTACATCATGACAGAAAAATGTTATTTGAAGCCAAAATATTTCATGTGTACAAATAAAAAAATATTTTTTGTTATTATTTTGAAAGAAATTTTTTGACAGAAAGTAAATTACAGGATGGCATTACTCACTGTTCTTAATTATAAATCATGGTTTCTTATTGAACATACAAGAAAAATTACTACGCTATACGATAATAAAAACATATATAAAAATAGAGTTGTATATAGTACAATTATATTATATCTCTATTTTTATTTCTTTTTCAACTTAAAAATATCATCTTGTATACATTATTACTTTTATTTTATCGGTAGGCGTTTCTTTCTTCTAATTTACAAACAATTTGAGTTTTTTTTATATATATGTAATTTTCTCGAATCACGTTAAAGTGTGTCTTTCCTTAGTTTATTAATACATAAAAACCTCTAGGTAGATATATAAAATTAAAAAGTTCCTGGCGTAAAAAAAAAAAAAAAAAAAAAAAAAAAAACGCAAAGATAAATTATGAAATGGGACAATTACAATGGGGGAGAAAACTGTTAAAGTACGCAACCCGCGCTTCAATTTCTATTTTAGACCTAGATTTTCTACGTTACCCAGTTTATTAGGGTACAGACAGGTTAAAGAACATAATATGTGTATGTATATGGTCCCATCTTATGAATTTTGCGTTTTTGATTTAATTTTTTTAAGGCCAGCATCGTTTTAAGTTTTCAAATTGAAAAAAAAAAAAAAAAAAAAAAAAAAAAAAAAAAAAAAAGCTCGACGAAAGAGAAAGAGAACAGGAAATATAATGCTAAAATAAGGTATCTTGTCAGAAAAGGCAGTTGGTTACCTTACCCCTATACTGTGAAGGATATAGGAAATAAGCTGCAATTCTACTTTTCCCCGCGTGTCAAATATAATTGGCACTTTAGCTATAACTCACTAAAATGACAAACCCCTCAAAGTAAAGAGCTTTTCAATTGTATTAAATTAATAAAATTAATTACAATTGTACTTTATATAGGCTATAATATACTAGCCTTTACACATTACAATTTTGATACATATATAGTAGTAATGGCTTGTCCATACTTATAGTAATGAAGATTGGATAGGCAATTAAAATTTAATTCACATTAAAAAAATATTGCACAGGGTGAACATGACTTTACGGTCTAGTTTATAGATGCGATATTTTATGAATGTTCAATAATCGTTTATAACCAACAACTGCCGTTTAAAATGAGCAATGTGGGTGATAATGCAAACTAAAATTGCCCTGGCTTTAACTGATGCAATATATATAATTGCATACAATCTTCTCTAATTATAAAATCAATATACATAACTCCATCTGCATGAGCGATCAAATTGATTGCATGTTAAAAAATATTGCATCGCGTGAACAGAGGACACTCATAATAGTAACACGTCTGCGTGCAGAAAATAAATTATATTTAAATTTAATGAATTAAAGTAATGCTCATACTATTAAATAAATTGCATCGTGTAATAAAATCACTCATTATAATGTAGTAAGACCCCTGACTGTAGAATATAAATTATATTTTCTCTATAATCGAGGTTTAAAATGAAGTAAATTAAAACTTTTGTTATTGACAGCAATGTAATGGAGAAAAAACAAAAGTATAAAATAGTTTGCATACAGTGATGAAGATGACAAGAAGGCAGGTACAGTAATTTCAATTTAATGTGGCTGACCTTGAGATTACATTACCTAACTTTGAAATAACTACACTGTAAAAATATTTAATTGAAAACATTGGTAATGATACAAAATTTACCTCTATAATTAAAGTAAGTGAAGTGATATCTTTCATGAATCATTCTCCAAAATTAAACAACATTTACAAATGAGTACTGACTCTCATTAACCTGCAAAATGATGTGTTTATACGTATATAATTAAAGTAGCATCAGGAAATATTGTATGTAATTATGTAATTTCAATGTAACTGAACTAGGTCTTGTTTTGGACAAAAAAAAAAAAGTTAATTCCATGCATGTATTTTGAAGGAGCAATACGTTAATTACAACTTCCATAGTCATAAAGGTAATAAAATAGAATTTTATGTATTATACAATAAACAGTTACGACGTTACTAAAGTGTTGACAATGTAACGATAAAAACGTAAATGATGTCATAAGCGTTAAAGGAATAGACCAAAGAAAAACATAAGCATTTATATTACAAAACTTGATGGGATTTACATAAATAACTTTAGTTTGTCTCAAAACCCAACAGTAGCTCCGTAGCAGTGATCAGAAATGTCGATTTATGCAACCCGCACAACATTTTCATACTAATTTTTGTATGTTTCTGACGTCATAAACAGGAATTTTCACGCTAATTGCATACTTTAAAGTTTTTTCACGCTCTCTCGTGGGGCTACATTAACATTCTGGTAAAAATTGTCATCATGCAGTTTTGAAGATCCCATTTCATGTTTATTCATTAAAAAGCTCATGTTGTTTTATGTGGTCTATGGCTTTAAATATACAATGAAATAAACGTGACAGCTACATTTGTTTTCCTCATTTGGTCCTTACCGTTTGGTGACATCACTCAAGCTTTTTTCGTTACATTTATAACCGCTTAACGTCATAACCGTTAGCTCTAGTTAAATACCTTGCAAAACTATAAATTAAAATTTATTTCTATTGCCTTATGAAAATGCTTGGTATTTTTATGGAGCAAACCGTCGATTAAAGTCTACATAAAAATGCATCGAGACACATAGAGAAAATAAATTAAGTACTTTACTATGCTGTATTGAACAGTTACTATTATTGTAGAGAAAAAATGTTACTATTTTTGAATATCATTGTGTAATTATGCTATTATGTGGAATAATTGCTATATAGCTCATAATTTATGATTTTATGTATCATTGAAATGCATCATTTATTGCATTTTACTGCATTATGAGCTAGCATTACTCTGTTAGTTACATGTTTAACTATGTAACTTTGTAACTATGCTTACAAAGCATAAATATTATGTCATACAGCATAAAAATACTGTTCTAATTTAGCATCATTTATGCTACAATGATATAAATGCAGCATAAATTACATAATTTATTATTCTTTCCGTGCAGTGTCTAAGATATTCAACGCTAATTTTTTTTCTAGTATATTGTTCTGTATTGTACTGGTGTATATAGCATCTGTCTGACTTTGAGCGAGAAGCAGAAGCATGAGAAGAGATCACGTTTTACTGTGATGAGATGAGTACTATGAGTATGTCTAGCCAACAGCTGACTAACGTTACGTATACAACAAAGCCACTGTAAAGTATATTGTTTTACTTTTATGATAATCTTTATAATCAATATCTTCTTCCTCCAACAAACTTAATCTTTAAACAATTGTAAAACTGATCCATACACGTTACGTTCATACATACACCATTACCAAAATAAGAATAGAGGTTATTACAACCCCTTTTGTCGGATTCTAATCAATTTATAGAAATAAAATTTAACACGTATTACCTTCAATATTACATTGATCACCTGTAAAATTTTCTTGTTTATCTGGGGAAAATTGTTTCTGAAAAAGGGGTGCATCCGGTTGTAATAATCTCTCTTCTTTTTTTGGCAATATGGTATATATTTATACTTGAGTAATATTAATTATATGCATGCATGTTAGTGGTGTTTTGTTTTATCAGCAGTATTCTTGTATATGGTTCAGTTATAGGGCTTTTAGTCCACCTTTTGTCTATATGCTATAAAAATTCTATTTATTGACTTATTATCAATAATTAAAGTTTTTCTTTATTCAGCACAAAGTTCATAATTCATTAGTTGGGTTTGGATTATCATAATAATATTCACATGAAGCCACAAAAAAACTATAGAGAGAAATAGAAATGTTCGACAATTCAAAACGTCAACATTCCTTACATTTTAAAATAGAAATTGTGAAATAAGTTGCTTGCTTTACAATTTTTCTCCCCAGTTTGTGAGGTTATACAGAAGGGGCTTCAGAGACACACAATGTCATGTGTATATGAGGCTCCTATCTCAGCTTTTTTTTTTTTTTTTTTTTTTTTTTTTTACAATCACAGGGGAATAGAAATTTTGTTATGAACAATTGTATAGCTCTTTTAGCTATGCTTTGCTGGAAATCAATTTTACAATTTAATTTTCTTTATTTGAGGATAGGAGTTATGAAGTATCAATTTTGGAGAAAAAGTCGAGTGAGAATAAAAACTTGAGCGTCAATTTTATGTCAAATAAAATTCCTCACACACGCTACACTTATAATATATTTAAAAAACAAACAGATATCTGACATGAAAATATGATTTAATTTCATACCTTATAAGAATTCATCATTTAATATAGGTTCACAAATAATACACCTTGTACGTACTCATGCAATACGAGTAGAAAATAACATAATATAATATGGCGAAGTTTCAAAAACAAAGGCGTAACCAAGGTGGTAATTTATAGCTAAGGTTAATAATAATCCAACCATCACGAACCTACCATACAAGAAAAAAATTTAGGGTGGTGCCCAACTAAAAAAAAAAAAGAAAAAGAAAGAAAAAAAGTTATAATACGAAGAGAAAATTACGTACACTAAAAGTTTTTGCTCGTTCGTTTGATTGGAGTTATTTTCTATATGAATGCTACATTGGCATGAAATAATAATAAAAAACAATTGTATATACGTAATGTTTTTATTTATACAGAGAAAAAGACACTGAAAAAATATTGCGACTACTCACAACTCATTCACGTAATTTGGGCTGCATTTATGTTATAAGTGTTACTCTTTTAAAATTGCATTAATAACTATATATGCTGTACTTAATATATTTATTATACTCTCCATGCAGCATGATTATAGTTCAACATCTTGGAAATTAGGTTATAAAAAAAAAATTACACTTAATTTATTATAAATTTTCCAACTTCTTTGCAGAGTTTTTTTTTTCAAAAACATTGAAAATATCTTATCACAGTATCCTATACTGTGAGATCTTATGAAGGATTAGCGAAATTAGCGGTCGCTTTTTATTTCCCGCTCTAACTGTGATTGGCTAACGCACTATACTGAGAAAAGAGATGTTTACTGAAAATATATAAAATTTGTTTAATTTCTTCCCATGCTGTCAGCGGAGTTTCGTATGTTGTTATCATAAACGAGAAATGTAAAACTATTATTATTTAGATTCCTCACATCCATGTTTTATGCGCTAGTTTATATTTACTACGAGATATTAATTTGGTGTAAAGGTAACACTGAGTTTCTATTGGCCATCATTATTGACAAACATTTTATGCACTTTATCGCTATACAGTAAAAAATTAATGGTTTTGCAAAACCAACTCATGTCCCATCCAAATAAATTGTGTACAATATACTCTCTATATACTCTGGCCAAACAAGATCAGAGATTTTTACAACCGGATATAACCCTTTTTCATAGACAATTTTCCCCAGATACACACCAAAATTTTACAGGTGATCAATCAATATTAAAGTTAAATTTTTAAAAAAATGTTATTCCAAATAACTTGATTAGAACCCGAGACAAGGGTGGTGTTTCCGGTTGAAATACCCTCTTATATTGTTTTGGCAATGGTATATAATACATTTTTACATATAGAGAGAAAAAGTGCTTTCTTTCAGTGTATCAATGAGCCCCATTATGAATATAATGAGAATGTTTTTTTAAATAGTGTACCATATTGTATGTATATTTTGGAAAGTAGCCCACATACCGCACAATTTTAAATTAAAATCTCGTTTTAAAATCATTTACTTATCATTGCAATTTCAGTCTACGCAGTATAAAATATAGTAAACGTTTCTCTATGTCTAATCACTACATAAAAAGTGATTTATTTTTTTCTCTTTAACAGGCAATATATTTTAATTAACTGTACAGTATATAACGTCATGAACAAAAAAAAAAATACATATACCATTTTTCTTTTTTGTTGTATACAGTTTAAAAAACATTTTGAGTATATATTTTATTTATAGTCTTTATACTTTTTTTTTTCTTTTTAATACACTCTCTAGCATGTTGGATGACTGAATATAGTCCGATAAACTAGAATTCAAACCGGAAACAACTTACTAAATTTAAGTTTATAATTACATGATGATCATAAAATTACATAAATATTTTGAAGATCTGTCAATATTTTTGAATTGATCTGCGTTACATAATCAGAGAGAAAAAAATATATTTACTCTCGCTTGCTATATTACAAGAGACGAGCTGTATTTTGTTGTGTTATATAATTGTATAGCTCTGGGTGTAAATAAAAGTGCAGAGCAGAAGATGAGTATGTGTTTTATCTAAAAGTTTGAGACCACCATCTTTGCCTTGGTAATAACATTACATATACAGTATATTATTATATATATAAAGAAGAAGGGGTCTTTTTATATCGGGCAGACATGTTAAAGATACTAACTTGTTTTATGATATAAACTTTGAACACTGGAAAAAAAAAATTACCAGACATCATTAAACATTAATTAGTCTCCTATTATAGAGTTGATAATTTTAAGGAGAGAAATGCATTTTCACAAATTTAGACTTCCTGTGTAAGGAAAGGTCTTAAAAGGTTGCCTACGTTTGCGTGATGACTCAACCAATCAGAAGTGCGGAAAATTAAGGGGACCAATCATAACTCGCGTTACATAGCGCTGCGTAGTTCTACGTAACACTATGTAACGTACGATCTGATTGGTTCCCCTAATTTCTGTGCTTTTGATTGGTCTTAGCAACTACTGCGAAGGTAGATAACCCTTTCACACCCTTTGTAACGAAGAAAAGCCCTTTTCTCCCTATAGTTGTAACTATTATTGATGATACATGAACTGCCGCCTACATAAAACAAATACAATTAGTGTATATTACTGTGAATATATTTTTTTAACGTTATAAATCTGCATGTTATAAAATAATGCTAAATATTAAATTAATAAATTAAATAATGAAATATTCATGAATAAGATGGTTAAATCTTATTTATTTTAATTTTAATGCTAATGCGTTTTTTTATTTGTATATGTAATTTTATTATGTAAATATTATTTATTAACGCTACAGAGAAACATTATACAAAGTTAGCTTATATTTTATATTTACTTTTTTTTTTCCTAACAAAGAGAGGAGATTTACAGTACTTGTAATTTATAAAACACTATTTTCACTTGAATTATCATACTAAAGTAAATATGTGGATTAAAAACATCATGTTATAGAAATAAGCTGCTTGTTTAGATCCTATAGCATGAATATATAGAATTACTAGAAAATTTATAATATGAAAAATATTCTGCGTAAACACGATATAATTGTTATTAAAAATTGTGTCTAAAATTGTGATAGAAAAATGAACTAGTGAAGCTCCTGGGGAATTTGATTGTCAATTTTCAAACCCCTCAAAAACAACAACTTACAATTTGATACAATATATCATAATTTAAATAATTGAATATAATTTAATAATAATATATATTTTATACTTTTTCATTCATAGCGACTATCATGGCCATTGAATGACTTTCAATTTTAAGTTTTTGCAAAAACTTTAACATCATTACTTTTTTGGTATTCAATTTTTTTTCTTTGTTTTTTTTTTTTCATGGTGTACGTAATACACAGACATTTAATTTAAAATGTATGCTAAATAGAAGGTAAATTCAGCTCTACAAATATGTTTCTAAATTTTATTCCTTTTTTACCTTACAATTTGCAACTCATTTAAATAATCATGAAAAGTTGTACGACGTCATACACACACACATTCACATGGAAAAAGGCTTTTTAAAAGGTTTTGCAAGGTTTTTGAAAGAAAGTGCGTTTTTTTTTTTTTTTTTTTTTTTTTTCTTCTTTTTTTTTTAGGAAAAAAAAAAGGCATTTTCTTTCAGTGTGTGATAATATACCCATGGTAGCAAAATTATTTTGTATGGAGTTTCATATCATCTACTTTTTTATATAATATATAAAAACAAAAAATGATATAAAGGAAAACATAAAAAAAAGTTTTGATAAATATCGTATGTTTTTGTTGTTTACCTCACAGCACGTGAGGGAGCGAACAGTTTCATCATGGCAGCGGATTACTGCGTCAATGGATCACATATTTCACTAACCCAATAGTTACAGTTTTTAAATATTACTGTATTATTACAGGGTAAAAAAAAAAGAACTAAGGGACATGATAGGTAAAAGATGATTCCATTCTTGGATATGATTTATCCATTTGTTTTCGGTGCAAGATGCCTTTAAAGTTTTTAAATTAAAAAATGAGATTTCAACATCAAAATTTGTATGATAAAATTTAGTAAAAAATAAAATTATATAAATATGCTTGAATAAAAAGTTTTCTTTTTTATATTGTTATAGCCAGCGGGTATTTGAGAGGGGTCTCTTCATTCACTTCACACATCATTTCACCCTTTACTTTTGTGATATCAATCTCTCTCTACATATTTAATTAAAGTCACATCAGGGAGTCATAAGGATGCATATCATTACAATATAACAATTGGTATGCCCGTCTCACTTCTTTCTTTCTTTTTTCTTCTCTCGAGCTATAAGAGACGCAAAGTAATTTTTAACAACCAAATATCTTAAACATAAGATTTGTCATTTTTTATATTATAATAATTCTACAAAAAAATAACAATTGAAAATTAACATAAATGCTTATATTTATAGGATAATCATAGTATTAAAAATATTATAATGAATAATTAATGTTTATTTTTATATTATATGGTAATTGTTAATTAAATTTTTTGGCATGTACTTAATATATTATTAATATAAAAAAGTAGTTAAAATAAATGGTAATTTAAAATAGGACCTGCTTGTAATATTATACTCGTGTGGATTTTATGTTTTTCTCTCTCATTTATCCGTATGTTTTATAATATCTTTCTCGTGGACATTTTTAACTGGATAAGTCAATGCCAAATTGTATTCAGGCACAATCTTGTTTTAAATTATTGTTATCGGAAAGAAGTAACTGAAGAGGTTATATAATATATTATACTCGACTCAAAAAACCTGAGTTACCTGCCGTTCGACCTTTTACGGTATCGCCCAGCCGCCCCCCTTCTCCTCAATTGTGACAATGGTCGATACTTTAAGCATGCCCGATTTAAATCGACTGAGGTTTTTTGAGTCGAGTATATAATATGTTAGCTCACTTTAATGTTGTAATATACAGCAACGTTACTTTCAATCACTAACGAAATAAAGCTTTACTGCATGGGTACTCTGTTAATTAAAAGCACTAGACGTCCGAAAAGAAAATATTATGATGCGTAGCAACAAATAACGTATGGTCTAGTTGTTGGCAGGTTCCAGTTATTGGCAGATGAGTTAATGAAAACTTCCAAATATTATACATAAACATCCTCAACTAATAAAGCTAGAGACTATAGAAACTTAAAAAATTTAGTACCCAGGGTATAGGATTTGACTCAAAGGTGGCATCAAAAAATGTTTTCAACTCAGCATTTCTCAACGTGACAAACAATTTTTGCATTTAAATAACCCGTAAAATAACATTAGCATGACAAAAATTGGTTCTATTAGATCATACCACTTAATTTGAAGATTTTCATTTTTCGAAGATTTTCGTTTTTCTCATGTTTACGGTTCTATGTCCAATGAGTACCAGATTAAATATACGATAAAGTAACGAAAACAAAACAACAAATAATCAATCGATAGAGAATCAATACTTGCCACAGTCGCGACTCTCTCTCACACAAACACATACGATGATATATAGTGCACGTTTGTTTACCTGAAACACAAAATAAACACAAAGTTAGTTGCATGATTGATTGATTTATACTTACAAAATATTAAAGTTTACTGTTATTGAATAAATGAAAATCAATACATTTACACATAGTTATCTTATGGGGAAAATTAATAATATTTTAATACATTACAAGTTCATATTTCAGAACCAATGTAATAATACAATATGAGTAATGAGTTATTTAGTTGGGTATGAAGAAAAAAAAAGTATTTTTTGATAAAGCTAAATTTTTTACTACAGTATATAATTACATTCTTCCTTTCAGATTTTTAAAAACATTTTTATTATTTTTAATTTAATTTTGAAAAAATGACTTAAAAAATGACCTCTATACCAATCCATACTATATCTATAAGTATGATGTTATAAAATATTTGCTCTCTTTACCCATTTCAAGAGTAGACAAAATCTATGCATGAGTACCAAGTTATCGTACACAGATTAACACAGTAAAAATTTTAGTTTAATTTCTAACATATAAAATATTGTATAATTTTAGATAAAATACTCTCTGTGCATTGTAGAGTTTGATATATAAACATTGAAACTGCATGATATTTTTAGTATTCATGTTAAAGTCGACGACATGGGTAGCATTATAGGAAAATAACTCATTTTGCCAGTTTAAAAACACTATGCAATATTTTTGAGAGCATTGATGCTGTAAATATGTTGAATTAGTATCTCAAGTATGTGAGAAAAATAACAATAAGAAAAAATTAACCGATTTCCCAAAGAAAATTGCCAAAGTTTGTCCTATGCTGAACAATGTTATATATTCACTACTCCAGTATGGCCTCCAAGCGCATTAAATATGATGTCATCCGCATACACCCTATACTATTGTTTACAAATTTATTTATTTTTCAGTGTATAGAAACTATTATTATTATATTAAAACACAATACTATATATAATATATACTATCAGTGCTGCATGCATGCCACCATAAATTTCACCTTATAGTGAAATAAATCTACCTATCTATAGACTATATAGATTCCACGCTATACCATCGATATACATATGGATATAGATTCTAAAATACTCGATACGAAAATGTTATCTTCTTATACTGCACCCTCCAACTTTTTTATGCACTCGCATGCAAGTATGTTTTCCTTTCAAAAATGCATCAGATCGATAAACATAATAAAAAGAAAAATGATATTCCATTATCACTATCAACATTTATACGACTTCTGTATCTATATGTATGTATTGTATATTATGATAAAAAGTAAACACGCTTCTTTTGTATATGTGTATAGGCTAGAGAGAGAGAGAGAGAGAGAGAGAGTGAAAAAAGGGTTATATAGCATTAAGTAACTTGTCGTTACGTTTTTTTTTTTTTGTTTTTTTTTTTTTTTTCCTTCTTCAGGTTTACCACGATCTATATATTATGTTTTGTCAAGAAAGAAAGGGGTTGAAGAGAGGACGTACTGCACCGACTGACTACTGTCTCTATATACATATATAACACGTCTACCCCATAGTCTAGTGCGACTGTCCTCCCTTACTTGTTCTACAATCAATACCTCAGACACGAGGTTATAGGTACCAAGAACCAACTCTCTCGTATCACACGCAACCACTGCCTTCTTAAAGTTTATTTTATTTCCAATACTATAATTTTCACCTGCTACATATAAATATATTTACTTGTCATCATCATTGTTTTATTACAAATCGAAGAATAAATAAATCAATATAGAGATGATTTTCAATATTGTAAGTATTGAATGAACAAAAATAAATACGTATAGTAATTATACATGTAATAATTATGGTATAGCCTATTTTCAGCAGTACTTGTTAATCAAGTGCATAATATAAGGAAGACAAAAAAAAACTGTCATGCATTTTGCATACTGTACCATAAAAATTAACCATATTTTATTTTGCAAACGTAAAACATAATAATCCAAAATATGTTGCCAGTATTATAGCTGGGTGCCCAAGTGCTTATAGGTCACGTCACGTAAGTCTTAAGCCAAGGCTTGAGCTTGGACACGTAACCTTGCACTATAGGACACAATTAAGGGCATGTCCTGATAGTTAGGTTACGCTCTATAGTTCATGCTCTGAGCGTGGTATTACGCCTCCAGTAACGTGAACTATGAGGTTACATAGATAGGTCAGTTAAATTAATAACCAATATAATCCAAAGTAATTATTAAACATTTGGTGCAGTGAGAAATCAACAACAATAGATCCTTGAGCCTTTTTTTTTTGTTTTTTTTTTTTTGCATAATAATATAAAATGATGTTTTGATCAAAGTGCTCATTCATTCATTTATTCATTCATTCATTCATTCATTCATTCATTCATTCATTCATTCATTCATTCATTCATTCATTCATTCATTCATTCATTCATTCATTCATTCATTCATTCATTCATTCATTCATTCATTCATTCATTCATTCATTCATTCATTCATTCATTCATTCATTCATTCATTCATTTATTCATTCCATTTATTCATTCCATTTATTTATTATTATTCTATTTTTTTGCACTGAACGTATTCATGAAACAAAATTCATGATGATTCGATAATATTTTGATTACAATTAAATTTTCATTCAATTCTTTACAAAAAAAGAAACATAAATAATGCGACGCTGCATGATTTTTATTTTCTATGTTTGCATTGTCATGCATTGTCTATACAATGATGGCGAAGGTGAATTGATCTTCAAAGTTAGAACATTAGAAATCGATCAGTATGGAAGCTCATGAATAGAATATCCATTACATTTTAATATCACAACGTTTTTCATTTTTTTCTTCTCTATTTTATTTTCAAATTGAACGACGTTTGGAATCACACCCTAGGGAATCATGTAATTTTGACTATAAAATCATTTTCCTAAAATACACACGTGTTTGTAATTCAATTGAAAAATATTTTTCTACTATAATATTACTTTATTTAAAAAATAGAATGCTTGAAATGTTTTATATAAATTTTTCTGGGGTATTATAGGTGGATATAAAAACAACAAGATTTTTTAAATTAATAATATGTATGTTAAATAATGTATTTCATAAATAATTTGTTAAGGAATTAAATCAAATGACGTAATATATTATAAAGGCACAAAATGAAGTCTTACAGCGTATTTATTGTACGTTAACTATTTTTAATTAATATTCATTATTTGATAACTGAAAATTTTAAGGTATATAGCATTTAAATGCGGCTACTTGTAGACGGAAAATAATATTGTTTTGTTAGTCTCTCTCTCTCTCTCAACAACAACAACAACAACAACAACAACAACAACAACAACAACAACAACAACAACAACAAGAGAACCAATGCAATGTTCACTGTAATGCACATAAATATATTATTATACTGACTTCCGATTAACGGATATGATGAACCAACCGATAAGGCTATGCCTTGGTTGGATTTTGTATAAATTGTGTTAAAAAAAAAAAAAAAAAAAAAAAAAAAAAAAGTTTAGTGCTCTGGAAACGATAACAACTATATTTTAGCTAATACAATAGCATTCATAAATAATAATAATAATAATAAAGGGACAATTTTGCTGTACTTACAATTTTGTTTATATAATGTAACTAGCATTTAAATTCAGTGTTTTAGTTTTTCTCATAAGAATAACTTTAAAAATTTAGCAATATTTTTTAAATGGTATAATTATCAAGAGTAAGATAAAATGAAATAAAACTCTCTATATAAAAATCATGCTCATATCTAGTCTTCTCAGTGAATAATGAAAAGCAAAAAGTAAAAAAATATAATAACTACTGCAGTATCTTTGTTATATGTACTGTATTATGTCAATAAAGTGTGAAATCCCTACAGAGAATATTATATACAATTAAAAATCGACATATAGAAGAGCTGTGTATAATAATTTGACAAAACTATTTTTTTAAAACAGCAATCACGATGTTTGAAATTATTAATTACCGCACATTCACTGCGGTGTCACACACAAAAACAATGGAATTCCGTAGAGACTCGCAGAGTAGAGTAATTATAAAATATTTCAGACTTTTAACATACAATATTACATATTGTTGACTTTGGTCTGTACACTAAAAGTACATGATTGTTGACATTACACAATGTATACAATAAATGTTTACTTTTTTTTTTTTTTAATTATTCATTATTTTGCTATATGACATTTGTATTATATAAAAATGCCTCTAGGCTAATTGTTATTTAACAATACGCAAATTACTAATTTAATATTGTTTAATGTATACACTGGAAAAAAAATCCCTCACAGCTTATTTTATAAGTACAGTCTCATAAGTACAGTCAATTGGGGTGAAATAATCAATTCAATATAATAATATATGGATTTCAATTTCACCCCGGTTTACTATAAATAGAGGTAAACGCTGGATGATATTTTCTGATGAGTACGACCAAAAATAAGTAATATACTTATACTATGGTTATACGAACTCAAATTATAGTACATAACATTCGGGGGAAAAAAAGTACTGCTAATGGCAGGTACGTAATAATTGTAATAGGTAAACATTGACCTGGAACAGGTATTATTGTAGTACATCACATGGTGTACTACAGGTGTAAGAGTGGGCAGACATTTTTTCAGACTTAAACCTCGCCCTTAAAAAAAAAAAAAAAAAATGTCTATATTTTTTTGAATAGACGATCATTTAATTTCAATAATTTAATATTATTGTGATAATTTTTCATTAAGTAATTAATTTTATAGTATATATAGCATACTAAAATAAAGGTGTATCTTACCTAGATTAGATGATCTTTCACCTATAGATTAAAGGTGATATTGTGGTATATCAATACGTTTTTCAAGATTAATGTTTTCCTGTTGCAATTTACAGGATTCATGCATCTGCCATTAATAAACTGTTTTTTTCCTTGCACTGATACGTCCTTATATACAACTCATTTATGTGGATTCATTTTTGGTTACGTAAATTATTAAATAAATACGGAAAAATCTGAAAGAAAACAATGACAATTTAGTTATTGCCTATTTTGCAATAAATATTATATTTATTTATTTATAAAATTATACAAATAATTACATTGTGTACAACATGAATTTTATACTATTTGATACTTACTGCTTGCAATACAATATATTTTTATATATAGCAAAAATTATGTTATAAATATAATGTT